>JAIUZE010009409.1:0-43710 GCA_022085475.1 Heliosperma pusillum | reverse complement strand
CGGATATTTAATCGTCTTCCTACCAGGAGGAATTAGGCCTTCCCTATACGAAATGTATTGAATCGTGTATGCGTTCAGGGCAATGTTTTATCCCGTGGATGCCTTTTAATCATACTTGCATGTACACGGTGCTAGTGCGTGTCATTTACCATGAGAGATGTCGTCAACGTATTGTACGTTTGGATGGATGGTTATATGATTGATTACTTGTGATCTTTGGATGACTTGGCATGGTTTGTTTGTCGAGTCTCAATCTTATCAAACTTATGCCGCTAACGGTGAGATGCAAGCCCTAGTGAGAGTGTATGGTTGCCTAAGAGTGTCATCCCCGAGTCTTTCTATAATATGATGGTTACGGTTTTGTACTTCATGGATCGATATTCTTATGTATTGAATTTCCTATTTATCCTTCTCGTATTTCACATGTATATCCATATATGCATGCTTCTACTTTCGTATTTCCGTTTATGTACGTTTAATGTGATATGGCTGGGAGAACCCAGAGTTACTCCCTACTGACTGTGGCGTTCATGTTTTTCATGGATGAACAGGTTGCTTGATTGGATGGCTTTTTGCTTGTGGTATTTTGGGTTCGGGTGTGAGCTAGCGGGCGTTGGCCTGGATGAATCACCTCTAGACGTTGTTTAGCTAGTTTGCTAATAACTTTGATGTTGGATAGCATTTTGAGAGACTACGTCTCTTGCAGTATTTTATATTTTGGTTTGTAATTATTGACATTCCTCGTACCTTTCTATTTGCATGTGAAAAGTTTTAAAAACATCGTATTTTCCGCTATATTAATCGCATGCTTGTATGTTTTATTTCCGCATTCGCGAGGGTTGTCACAGTTGGTATCAGAGCTTTATCGCTCCCGACGCACATACATGAACCCTAAACATAAACTTCTTGACCTTGAAATAATAAATGAGAGATGGGTAGAAGTTAAGGATTTTACTTGGTAGTCTATTTGTTTATTCTAAGTGTTAGGATTAACTTGTTTTTTTTTTGTTTCTTATGAAGATGGTTAGACCACGAGTAGTAGAGAAAGTTATGCTAGAAGCTCTTACGCAAGTGTTGAAGAATCAACAAGATGCGGCTATTGCTCAAGCCAACCAAGTTCTCCCTCGTAGAGAAGATAACCACCAAGAAGGCTACGCTTGGGTGGCAAGCCAAATAGCTAGGAGTAAGATTATACCTTATGGTGGAGAGCCGGACCCTACCGAGCTATCGAAATGGTTCAGAGAAATGGAGAAGCAATTTGATTTATACTAAGTCCGTGAAGAGGACAAGGTGAGGATTGCCAAGCATTTCCTTGTAAGGGAAGCAGATAATTGGTGGGCGATTACTAGTGCCACCGCTACACTTGAAGATGATTTCAATTGGGCTTGTTTCAAAGCTCTAGTTGAAGGTCGATTTTATCCCAAGGAGCTAAAGCAACAAAGGCTCAAGGAATTTATTGACTTCAAGCAAGGTAACTTGTCGGCACAAGATTTCACTACGGAGTTCAACAAGCTTGCTCATTTTGATCCGAGGCTCATCAAAGATGACGAGGATCGAGCTTTCTACTACCGCAACAAGCTTAGTGCTTTACTTCAAAGTAAAGTGAGGAGGAATACTACTTCCTTTAGGGATTTATATGATGATGCTTTATGGGCCGAGAACTCCATGAAGGCCATTAGTGATGAAGCTATGATGAAGAATCCCTCTCCTTCTTTCACTCCTAGGCCAAATGTCTATGGGAAGAGACCGTTTACTCCGTCTTCCTCCAACTCTTATGCTAACAAGAGGAGATTCAATCCTCCTTCAAATGCAAATACAAGAGCTCCCGCTCCTTTCATTCCCCGAGCTACTTTTAACATGCCTCATAGGCCATATGCTCCTACTCAAGTTCAAGGTCGCTTTTGCAACCATTGTAGACTTCCACACCACCCCGGTGTGTCATGTTCCAACCGGCCTTATATTTGCTTCTTTTGCCAAAAGGGTGGTCACCGTTATGAAGATTGTCCCGATCAAAAGTTGCCCCCTCCAATTGCCAAACCTAAGGGTTCTATCTTCGTTCTGAGCCGAGCCGAAGCCGATGCTCATCCGAAGATAATTACGGGTATTCTCAATCTTAGAGCAACCGTGTCTTATTCTATTTGATACCGGTGCCTCTATGTCCTTTGTGTCTTTCACTTATGCTAATAAATTATCTATCAAGCCTAAATATAGTGAGGATACTCCCATATCCTTACCATCCGGAGAAATTATCACTTGTTCTACTCTTTACCCAAATGTTCCAATCGCTATTTCGGGTACTATCTTTCCCGCAAATCTCCTTAAGTTTCCTCTAGGAGAGTTCGATGTAATTCTAGGTATTGATTGGTTAGCATTGTATCATGCTAGGTTCGAGTGTCGAGATCAAAAGATTTATTTAAAGAGTCCTTTAGGAGTTAGAATAACCTATAAGGGATCTCATCCCCGAAAAGGTGTGTCTTTGATTTCCGCAATGAAGTTGGTGAGTATGGTAAGAAAGGGTCACCAAGCATACTTGTGTATTGTGACTTCTTCAACAACCTCTTTGCCAAATATTGAAGATGTGCCTATAGTTCGTGAATTCGTTGATGTATTCCCCGTAGACTTGCCCGAGATTCCTCCCGAGCGTGATGTGGAGTTTTCTATTGATCTTGTACCTGGTTCTTGACCCATAGCCAAAGCTCCTTACCGTATGGCTCCAACCGAGTTGAAAGAGTTAAGGAAGCAACTTGATGATATGATTGAGAAGGGTTTCATTCGACCAAGTGCCTCGCCTTGGGGTGCTCTGCTCCCGTTCTCTTTGTGAAGAAGAAAGATGGTTCTATAAGGCTTTGTATTGATTACCGTGAGCTGAACCGAATTACAATCAAGAATAGGTATCCTTTGCCGAGGATTGAAGATTTGTTTGATCAACTAAAGGGTGCTTCTACTTTTTCCAAGATCGATTTGAGATCCGGTTATCACCAAATTTCTGTTCGTGATGCCATTATTCTGAAGACCGCTTTTAGTACAAGGTATGGTCACTTTGAGGTCAAGGTGATGCCATTTGGATTGACTAATGCTCTCACTATTTTTATGGATCAAATGAACCGCACTTTTAGTGAGTACCTTGATAAGTGTGTGGTGGTGTTCATTGACGACATCCTTATTTTGTCCAAGACCGAAGAAGAGCATGCTATTCATCTGAGGACTATTTTGGGTGTTCTTCGTCGTCAAAAGTGGTTTGCCAAATTTTCCATGTGTGAATTTTGGTTACCTAAGGTGTCCTTTCTTGGGCATGTAATTTCTATAGAAGGTGTAATGGTGGATCCTTCGAAGATTGAAGCTGTGGTTGATTAGAAGAGTCCGACCGATGTAAGAGAAGTTCGAAGTTTTCTTGGTTTAGCTGGTTATTACCGTAGATTTGACAAGGATTTCTCCAAGCTTGCTAGACCAATGACCCAATTGTTGAAGAAGGAAACCAAGTTCCTATGGAATGATGCTTGTGAAGCCGCTTTTCAAGAGTTAAAGAAAAGGTTGACTACCGCTCCGGTGTTGACTTTACCTGAAGATGGAGTAGACTTTGATGTCTATTGTGCTGCTTCCAAGATGGGTTTGGGTTGTGTACTTATGCAAAGTAGGAAAGTGGTGGCTTATGCTTCGAGACAGTTGAGAGTTCATGAAGTGAACTATCCTACTCATGATTTGGAATTGGCCGCCTTTGTTCATGCTTTGAAAGTGTGGAGACACTACCTTATTGGTGTTCATTGTCGTATAATCACCGATCACAAAAGTTTGAAGTACATATTTACTCAAAAAGAGTTGAATATGAGACAAAGAAGATGGTTGGAATTGGTGAATGATTATGATTTTGAGTTGTTGTACAATGAAGGGAAGGCAAATGTTGTTGCCGATGCTCTTAGTAGAAAATGTTCTCATGCATTGAATGCTATGCGAGGATTACCCGACGATCTTTGTATCGAGTTTCGAAAGTTGAAGTTGGAATTCGTGGAGCGTGGATTTGATTATGTTGGTGCTATGACTGCTGAACCTGTTTTCCTCCGTGAGATCCGCGAAAGCCAAGTTGATGATCTTACCTACAAGTCTATTCAAGCCAAACTTCTAGAAGGAAAACCTAGAGATTTCAAGTTTCATGATAAAGGTGTTCTTCGATTCCAAGGCCGTTTGTTTGTGCCTAATGCTCTTGATTTCAGAAAGCGAGTTCTTGATGAAGCTCACCTTTCCCCTTACTCTATTCACCCCAGTGGTGATAAGATGTATAAAGATTCGAAGCTACAGTTTTGGTGGCCGAATGTAAAGGGTGATGTTGTGTCTTATGTTGGAAGATGTCTTACTTGCCAACAAGTGAAAATTGAACACAAGAGGCCTGGTGGATTGCTACAACCTTTGGATATTCCACTATGGAAGTGGGAATCTATTTCTATGGATTTTGTTATGGCTTTGCCAAGGACTGTTGGAAGTAAAGATGCCGTTTGGGTTGTTGTTGATCGTTTGATCAAGTGTGCTAGATTCATCCCGATCAAAGAGACTTGGAGTTTAGATCGACTAGCGAAAGCCTATGTTGATGAGATTGTTAGATACCATGGTGTTCCCAAGGAGATCATATCCGACCGAGATCCGAGGTTTTGTTCGAGATTTTGGAAGGCTTTACAAGAAGCCATGGGTAGTAAATTGTTAATGAGTACCGCATTTCATGCCGCTACCGATGGTCAGACCGAGAGGACTATTCAGACTTTAGAAGACTTGCTTAGGGCTTGTGCACTCGACTTCCAATCTAGTTGGGAAAAGAGTCTACCGTTGGTGGAGTTTTCTTACAACAATAGTTATCATGCCTCGATCAAGATGGCTCCTTATGATGCTCTTTCTGGAAGAAAATGTCGATGTCCTATATGTTGGAATCAATTGAGTGATGTTCGTGACTTAGGTCCCGATGTTCTTGTTGAAACTATTGATCATGTGAAGGTCATTCGTGATAGAATGAAAGCCGCTCAAGATCGACAAAAGTCTTATGCCGATGTCTGGAGAAGACCCTTAGAATTTGAAGTTGGTGATAAAGTATTCTTGAAAGTATCTCTAATGAAGGGTGTTAAACGGTTTGGTGTTAAGGGTAAATTGAGCCCGAAATACATTGGACCCTTTGATATTGTGAAAAGGATTGGTGCCGTTGCTTACAAGTTGGACTTGCCTCCGAATTTGGCTAAGGTTCATGATGTATTCCATGTTTCTCAGTTGAGAAAGTACGTTAGTGATCCAAGCCATTTTTTTCAAATGGAAATGCCCGAGCTTGAACCGAATTTGTCCTTTGAAGAGAAGTCGATCCGCATCCTAGATCGCAAGGATAAGAAGTTGAGAAGTAAAGTGGTTCCTTTAGTGAAAATCTTGTGGAGATGTGCCAATGTTGAAGAAGAGACGTGGGAAACGGAAGCTTTTATGCGTAGTAAAAATCCAAGCCTATTCGATTAAGGTATCTTTCTTTCGCTTAAGTTTCGAGGGCAAAACTTCTTAAAAGGTGGGGTGATTGTAACACCCGCAAATGTACCCTATTTTTATAGTAAAAATATTATACGGATACTTTTCAGCGAAATTTAGTTTTAGTTTAGAATTAAATTTCCCGTGTCTAACTTAGAATTTCCGAGTTCGTATTTGGACTTTACGCGAGATTCCGAGAAAGTTACGTCTTAAGACGTTTTTGGACTTTTTCTCATGTTTTCCACTTACTCCTTTCATATACTCCCCCATAACCCTAACTCCCTCACAATTCAATCTTCTTCTTCCTCACCAAGTAACCATCAAACCCTAACCTCCATAATTGTTCAAGCTTTAAATCATCGCTACGCCTTCATTTCTCGCTCAAATTCACTCAAGTTCGTCTTATTCTTTCCCTCTCATCGTCCTCTATCTTATTTGGTAATAAAATTACCATCTTTCTCGCTTTTCAATTTATCCGTCTTTCTCAAAGGTGAATTATATTCATCTTTTATTATCTAATTGTAGGTGGTGACCTCCAAGACCCCGACAAAGACTACTTCTTGATAGAAGAAGACATCGACGCGGATTGAAGACGCGAAAAGGTAACGGTGAAGGGTTACTCGATATCATTTACGTGTTTAAATTTGTTTCTATGTTAGTAATCACATTTAGAATAGGATTAGTAATCATAGGAATTGTGTTGTTGATGATGGTTGTTGTTAGTTGATAAATGATAATGAGAATTGATGAAGTGTGTTGTTGATGATGATTGTTGAATGTTGAACCTTAGTGAAAATGGTGATTTTCGTGCATATTGACCCCAGCCGGCCGACCGGCTGGGGAGTTGGCTGTATATTGGTCGTGTTACGTGAAGTTTTGAGCATGAAACATGTCTCAGCCGGCAGCAGGTCAGCCGACCGGCTGAGACACCCCTGTCTTTTCCTTTGTTTTTCTCATATGATATTGGTCCCAGCCGGGTAGCCGGCAGCCGGTCCCTTTGACCGGCTGGGACATTCTGCTTTTTCTCTTATACTCAAATGTTACTATGGGTGCCAGCCGGGTAGCCGGCAGCCGGGTCCCCTTGACCGGCTGGCACGTGTTAGAACTCTTCTTTAATTCTTTCTTATGTTTTCGTTTATATTAATTCCGATGGTTCGTTTATCGTATAAATTTACGTAATGACTTTAAATATTAATGTTTCGAATATATGTTAATCCCTTCGCTTGTATCGCATGTTTTGTGACGGTTTTTGATATGTCCCACTTTGAGTCGGTTTTACAAATGTTACGGTTTGAGCACTAATTTCCTATGTGCTTTGTACTCTCATTCCCTTGGCTACCTCAACGTTCGTAAGGCTGGAATGTCGGAACGGGGAGTGTATCCTTACTGCTTAATTGCATGTGTTAGTGGGCATATGACGACGTTGTTAGTAGGCGAACACTTTGCGTTGATCGACCCGGCCGTCAAATGTTGTGTACTTGCGAGGTGGTGTCATTGCATGTATCGTACCGCTTGTTGTGAGGCTTGTGCTCTTTTCCGCCTCTTTCGTGAAGGTTGACCGAATTTGGGGTACTCGGCGTCTATGATTGACCGAGTCTTGGATGCGAAATGTCATCACTTGTCGAATCGGAAAACGGTTTTTTCCGAGAGTCTGGCCAGGTTTAGACTAGGACCGGATATTTATATCGTCGTTCTACCTGGAGGAAATTAGTCTACATATACGAAATTAATTGTATCGTGTATGCGTTCAGGGAAATGTTGTATCCCGTGGATGCCTTTTAATCATACTTGCATGTACACGGTGCTAGTGCGTGTCATTTACCATGAGAGATGTCGTCAACGTATTGTACGTTTGGTTGGATGATTATATGATTAATTATTCATGATCTTTGGATGACTTGGCATGGTTTGTTTGTCGAGTCTCAATCTTATCAAACTTATGCCGCTAACGGTGAGATGCAAGCCCTAGTGAGTGTATGGTTGCCTAAGAGTGTCATCCCCGAGTCTATCTATCATATCATGGTTACGGTTTTGTACTTCATGGATCGATATTCTTATGTTTTGAATTGCCTATTTATTCTTCTCGTATTTCACATGTATATCTATATATGCATGCTTCTACTTTCGTATTTCCGTTTATGTACGTTTAATGTGATATGGCTGGGAGAACCAAGAGTTACTCCCCACTGACTGTGGCGTTCATGTTTTTCATTGATGAACAGGTTGCTTGATTGGATTGCGTTTGCTTGTGGTATTTTGGGTTCGGGTGTGAGCTAGCGGGCGTTGGCCTGGATGAATCACCTCTAGACGTTGTTTAGCTAGTTTGCTAATAACTTTGATGTTGGATAGCATTTTGAGAGACTACGTCTCTTGCAGTATTTTATATTTTGGTTTGTAATTATTGACATTCCTCGTACCTTTCTATTTGCATGTGAAAAGTTTTAAAAACATCGTATTTTCCGCTATATTAATCGCATGCTTGTATGTTTTATTCCGCATTCGCGAGGGTTGTCACAAGAATCGCATTCAAGAAGGCGGTTCTTGAGATCCAATTGCCATCATACTATTATGATATGCTTTAATCGCTAAGTATTTTCGAATGGATCAAAGCACTGTAATGGGTGCAAACTCTTTGCATATCAATTTATCTTTGAAAACATTTTAATGTTCATCCATGCAGATTTTGATCTTAAAAATCTATTTACACTGAATAGGTCGTACTTCTTCAAGTAAAATTTATCAGGTCACATACATGACCATCGTGCATGGAGTCCATTTCGAATCGCATGTCTCTAAGCCATAGCATGAAGTTGGGACTATAAACCGTCTTTTTATAATTCACAGGTGAGTCACTTTATAAAAGTAATACGAAATCATTACTATGAAAAAATTCAAAAATTTCACCTGGCCTCTAAGGTTCCGTAGAAACAACTACTGAACAAGCAATGAGGAAACTTTTTCCGGATCAATGGCTCAAATTGTGGCTCTTGAAACATTTTCTCCGACTCTGTCTTATCAAGAAATAATCGTATTTTTTATTGAAAGACAGCATCACGAGACACAAACGCTTTGTTCTCTTGGTTAATGTAGGATTATTGAGCACTTGTATCATTCGGATAACTTACAAATTAGGTACGCTACCCATCCATATTGTATATAGAATAAAATCCGACTGTTTTAAATGTGCTTTGATATGGTGGGAAAAGAAAAAGCAGACAAAATATAAAAAGCCCAAGGTTAGTCAAGTGGCTCGGAGTATTTTGACATAGATAAAACCATATCGTATAAGGTTATGTTTCTCTATTCAACTACACCTTATCTCATAATGTGTGTTAGAGAAGTTAACTCGTGAAACTATTTCACTATACTTTTGGTGAAAATCAAAGTCAATACTTAGATATTTCTTGTTACGATTTGGTCGTAAGTCCTTGATCTAATAATCTTAGTGGATAACTACTTCACATTGAAGCTCTTTGAACTTTTCAAAGATTTCTCTTAGCACCTCATTAAGTAGAATCAAACACAATATCTACTTAAATCGTCGGTAAATAAAGTGAAGTGGGCATAACCATCTCTGGTTGTGATTATTATTTGACCACACATACTCTTATATAATAGGGCCAATAACTCACTAGTTCGATTTCCTTTTCAATACAAAGGCCACGAATCATCTTGCCTTGAATACAAGATTCACACACACCATAAGATTCAAAATAAAATGTTTTAGGAATACTAGTCAATACTAGCCTCATAATGTGCTACACAATCCAGAATTAAGATTAGATCTGGGTCACCAATTTGAGCCTTTTACAATCTATATGACAAGTAATTTCTAATTTAGGTCAAGAATATAATTACCTTTGATTGGTTTGACATAACCATTGACCAAGTATAGGCATAAAAAGATACACCGCTTGTTCTATTCACAAAACTGAAACGCTTGTGTCGTACACTAAAGTTGATACTATATTCTTATTTAGAGGTCGTGTACATAGTAACTTTTATTAAAGTATAACTCAAAATCCAAAACTAGATTGAGCACATTATAACTTTTATACGTCTCTATAAAAACTACAATAGTTCTATTTCCCTTGTAGGTCGACATTTAATCATGGCTAGTCGTCGCACGAATCATTATTATATGTACCGAATACATTGATGAGAACCATAATAGGTATCTAATACCCAAAAATAGCATTTAGCTAAATAAATGTCGATCATATAGATATTATAGGTGCTCTTAGGTGTAGTACACCCAATTTTTCCAGAAAACTTGGCGCATATTCTTTTCTAGTGTCCTATACTGTAATAATAGAATCATCAAAGATTGGGTTCGACACCTTTCTTGGGTTTGACTTTGCTATTCAAAATAGCCTTGCCTTTTCCCTCGCCTTGTGCCAACATCGTGCCAACCTACTCTTGAACCTCGTCTTATTCTTAACAATTAAGAATAAAACATCCCTCTTAGAGCTCCCACTCACTTTCATGCATCTCTACTTAGACAAGTAGATTAGAATTATTATGAAGACTATTCTTTATTTCATTCATGGTTTTACCTACAAAAAGAATAAATCTTTCATGAAGTGACTACGGTATTTAGTTATTCACGATTTCACATAAATCGAGTAACCTAGTCGTCCCAACTGATTTGGCATCTTTTGACGACATACCAAAAAATACAAATATTTTCTTTGGAGCAAAAAGAGTGATGCACCATTGTAATAAGAAGACGTCATTTTAAAAACTCAAAATGATTTTGACAAAGTGTGACATATTCGTATACTCCTCATAAGAGACATTTGCAATGGTGAATATGAGGATCAAAAGGAAAAAATTCATTTTGTCTTTAGCTATGGTGGTTTAATCGGAGATTTAAATAGCAATAAAAAATGTTACCGTATAAATTAATGGAAACTCCTTTCCACGATTGAACGGATTTACAAGTTTGTAGAAGGATAAATATTTGTCATTGCGAAAATAAAATAAATATCAACGGAAAATAAACATTCATTGTGTATATATAATTCACTTGTAAATGTTTTTTTAATAAGTCACTCATATAATGACCCATCACGAAATTATATTAGTGATTCCGAGACCCGCATTTTAGATAAAAATGAACATGTTATGCCACTTTTATGTAATAAACGGTAAGTCAACATTATGACTAATTATACCCCTAGAACTCTCGGTCGACATATTTCTACCAAATTCATCTCCTAATCCCGGGCTAACGCTTATCCCGTTGAGTCCAACCCAATTTATGCGTGTGATCGCATCACCCTACTTACCTCAGGTAAAAAGGGTCCACGTTGTGGTTGCCCAAATGAACACGGGGTTCATAGATGCTTCAATTGGTAAAGCAAAATCTCAATTTATTTTAAGTTACGTGAGAGGTCTTGTCAATTTAGTTATTAATTCCCTATAAGTGAACTAAAACGGTGAATTTTGAATAACGTTAAATTGACAATCGAGAAATAAAAATGCATGTTGGCGATTTTGGCATGAGCGGAAAACATAAAGCAAGCAAATAATAAATCCGAGTATGGCCACCTAGCTTCAAAAAGGCATTGTCTTTTGGAACACCGACTTCGGGAATCTCCGTCTTCATATTAATTAATTACAAAAAGATAAAAATAAAAATCCTATTATACAATTGATCTAGAAAATTAAATTAAATTATTACAAACGGCGATACGAGATCGCAATTAAAATTACAACCGAATCGGTATTCTCTTTCATTACGGGTATTACCGATTAAAATAATCTAGGTCATACTATGTACAACTTGCATTAAAAACTAAATAAATGAAATTCATTCATTCAACATAAAAAACATAAATTAAATGCTGTAAAAATCATGCCAAAATCATGCCAAAATCGCCCTTAACAGTAATCATGGTCATTCTAGCTCGGTTTTATGGATTTTATCGATTTTTAACTATTAAAAATCAATAATCAACACTTAAATCGTATTTAAGCTCAAACTAATTATCTAACTGATTTAGAATTCAAAATTAGTCCCCACTAATTTTTTTTTGTATTTAATTAGTTTGAATTGATCGTATTTGCTAAATATAGAGGTTTAATCACAAACTTTTATGAAATAAACCCAAAATAAAATATAAACATCATAAAAATTTGAAACCAAAAATTTTGTACATTCTCAAACATTTCCAGGAACTCCAAAAACAAAAAATATTTGCCCAAAATTTTTGAATTAATTTTATGAACAAATAGCTTTAAATTTATTGTTTTTATCAAATAAAAACAAATAAATATAGTAAATTAGTGAAAAAAGTACAAAAGTTCACCTAGAGGATATAAATCAGATTATAAAATGTACCAAAAATTTTCAAGACCAGAAAAGGACGTTTCATTTTTATCAACATAAAAATCTCACTTTACTGACTTTTATCTCATAAAAATCAATAATCATGCAAAACTTAATTAAGAATCACGACATTTTACATACAGTATTTAAAACATGCATGTGAGATCATATAAAAAATTCATTACCAGAATCAACATGAAACTATTTTTCGTTAACTTTTAACATAAAAAATGCATATTAACTTGATTTAAAGGCCATAAAACAAAATAAATAGCAAATCAATCACTAAAATCACCAAATTTAACCAAAACCATTTTGAGGTCAGTAGGTATGCATGTAAATCAAAAAAATTCATGCAAACCATTTTTAACATAAATTTTCGATTTTACTCAAGTTATCGTATAACTCGATTTTAATGCTTAAAATCAACATGCATGTAACAATTGAGCTCTGATACCACATGAAAGTCCTATAACTCTAACTAGAATCCTATAAAGATTTCATTAAATTATATTTACTGAATGATTTAGGATCTAGTTATCATGCATGCAAATATAAAAGCATATATATAAAGATAAGAAGAAAATTTCCTTACAATGAGAACTTTTTGGTCTAATAAGGGCACAATAAGAAACTCATTTTTTTTCTTGAGCTTGAACAAGTAAATGATCCTCCTTGAAATACATTTCAAATAAGAAAGTCTCCTTCCAAATTGCACCCAGGACTAAACCCAAACTATCACTATAAATTTAGACTAGAAAATATAGTGATAAGAAGAAACTAATATAAATTTTTATTACTCTTCTAGTAATAAGAATATTAGTTGAGAGAGTTTAGTGAGAGGTTGTGTAGAGAGAATATAAAAAACAAGTGAATGAATTAGAGAAGAAAAATGAACAACCATGATGCTCTTATAGAAGCATATGGCCGACACCATCATGAACCAAGAGGGTGATTTTTTTTCTTATTTTATTCACATGCAAATAGCTTGAGTGTGGGTTAGAAAATGATAAAGATCATGTGTCCTAACATATCATTATCAAATGGTGGAGTGTGGAATTGGTAGAGAAAAATCACTAATGATTTTTTCTACTTAAAACCGGTTCACTTAAGTCCATAATGGACCATTTTGATTTTTGATATTTGTCTCACAAATACTTATTAATCATATGCTTAATTATCTTGTATATTTAAGTGTTAATTTGATCATATAATAATTATACGACTAAAATTAATAAATAATATATACTTAACTTTCTAAGTGATATTTTACCATTATATAAATATATAATTGGTCCCACAATGTCTAGTTAATTTATTTTACAACTCTTTGTAAATAGAATTAACTAATTACCTCTACCTCAAAATATATGCGCAACCTCATCTAATTTAATGATTTAATGATTAATCACTAAATTAAATCTTATTTAATCGTATTCAAATAATTGTAAAATTTATTCAGTCGGTTATCGTATAATTGACTAATAAACTTAAGTAGAATGAGTTCCTAACTCAATTTCCAATTAATAACTCTTTTAACCAAACATATATCAAATATATATATGTAAAGGACTAATTATTCTGTATCATATACAAATAATTAGTTTTCAGTTTGGGTCTCATCCTATAGGTATGACCGAAAGGGATCAGTTGATCATCGCCGTCATATGACAATAACGTCTAACTTTAGTCAGCTGAGCGTTACCGATTTACGTTAATCAACTGACGTGGAGTATCAAAATATACTAATCATGCCACGTATATTTCAAATGAGATTTATTATATAAATGCACTATTATGGAGGACACTTACTACAACAAAAACATCCTTGAGTTTTGTCGATTTCGTTTTTATATTTCCGTTGCACTCTAAATCTGCTGTTGATTCCACTGTGACTTCTGCTTGTTAAATCGTTGTTGTATACTTCTTACTTTCTAGTTCTAAATATCAACTTCTCATTTCTCTTGTGCTTTGTCTAAGTGACCAAAGAATTTAGAAGAAGTTTTTAATTAAGCTTAAATTTTTAAATAGACACCTAATTCACCTCCTCCCCCTCTTAGGTGTTCTCGCCCTTGACTCCTCAATTGGTATCGGAGTTTTAGGCACGAAAATTTGATTAAAGTGCCTAACATAAACTAAAATGAATTAGTTTAAGTTAATATTAAATTTTAGCTTAATTAAATTATATTTGTCCCGATCAATGGAATTCGGGTCAACCCATATAGCAAATTGGTTTATTTGGGTCCTAAAGGAAAGAAAGTGGTCAATTGGGCCCAATGAGAAGACACGCTCGCAAAAGAGTCAATTCAGCCCAATTGAGAAGTCCAATTCGTAAAGAGTCGATTGGGCCCAAGAAGTCAATCTCATAAAGAAAGCCCAAGTCTTCAAGTCTATCAACCAAGGGAGAAATCCTTATAAATAAGAGACGTCTCCACCATTTCAAGGAGAAAAACATCACTTTTACAAAAGAAAAACTCATTTATCAAAGTGAAGAGAAAAGAGACATCAAAAGCTCTCAAATTCTCTCTACAAATCTTCCTTCGCAAGTAGTCAACAAGCACCACAAAATCGTGCCGCCTACGCAAGGAAAACTCAAATCAAACTCAAGCATCGAAGATAGATTCAAGTCAACGCGACCCTCTAAAGAAGCTAATGTCAAGCAAGCGAACCTCGAAGATCGAAGAGTCGTGCCTTAGTAACGTTGTAGAATCAAAGGATAAATAGACTTTGTATACATAACTTTCTAATATTAATATAAACTCATTTGTTTCTCTGTTTTGTGTTACAGTTTTATTGAAATACAAAATTTGTTGTTACAAATTTTTGGTGAACCCGACGTAAAAACCTCTACCTCTCATCTTTACAATGAGCCTAGTCAATTTACATCAAGAACAAGGATGTCTTCTCAACAAAATACATCAAGCACACCCGTGAAAATTTATGCATCAATCCTCAAAGGGTCTCCTAGTGTTGCACCTTCATCATGCATTCGATCAGTTGGTGTTTCCACAAGAGGAATGGCAAGGAAGGCTTCTATCAATGCCGCTGCTAAAAGCTTGCGCACAACTTATGTTCCTAAAAGGCCTCGCAAGTTCTCTATTGCATCCATTGTTGCTGCTGCTACTGCCATCATCAAGAATGCTTCACCTCCCCAAAAGGAGAGCAAGAAGTTCAAGGCTAATGGTTCATCACCTCTCAAAGTGAAGAATGCGACGCCAAAGAAAGAGAAAGCTCCAAGCCCTATCTTCGAATCATTCATGGTCATTGGTAGCTCTAGCATTGAAGAACAACTAGAGAACGTGAACAAGCTCCTTGAGAAGATGATGTGAGAGAATGAAGAGAAGAGTAGGAGGATTGAATACCTTCAAAGAGAAATGGAGGAGCTTCGTAACAAGGAGAACTCAAGCCGTCATGTCACTGATGAAGAAGATGAAAATGACGATGAAGTTCATGATGATGAAGATGATGATGGCAGCAAGAAAAATGGTGGGAAGCCTCCAAAAAATTAACTTAGTACCTACAGCGAAAAGAATCTTTAAGACATAATAGCCAACATAATCAAGAGCCAGTAAGATCAAAGTTCCTCAAATAGCTTGCGATATGTGAAGCCATTCACAAAGAGGATCGATGTCTTTCGCATGCCTGGCAGGTGTCAACCTCCCAAGTTCCAACAGTTCGATGAAAAAGGCAACCCCAAACAAAATATTAAACACTTTGTGGAAACATGTAACAACGTTGGGACAGATATAGACTTGCTAATGACGCAGTTCGTTCGCTCCCTCAAAGGCATCGCGTTCTATTGGTACACGGATCTAGGTTCAGAGTCTATCGACATTTGGGACCAAATGGAGAACGAATTCATGAATAGGTTCTACAGTACAAGACGCATAGTAAGCATGAGTGAGCTGACAAACACGACTCAATGAGGAGGCGAAGCTATTGTAGAGTACATCAATCGATAGCGTGCACTAAGTCTGGAATGCAAGGATGTGACAACCCTCGCGATGGCGGAAAATAAATACAACGAGCATGCGATTTAAATAGCAAAAATACAGGATTTTCGAAACTTTTACATGCCCAAAAGAAAAGTACGAGGAATGTCATGAAAAGAAAAACTAAAGCATAAAGTACTACAAGGAGACGTAGTCTCTCAAAACGTAGTCAACGTAAAATAGAGTCTAGCGAACTAGATAAAACGTCAAAGGGAAGAATCGATAAGCGCAGATGCATGATAGCTCACACTCGAATCCCGAAAGGCAATAAAGATCCAAGCAAGCAACCTGTTTATTCATGAAAACATGAATGCCACAGTCAGTGGGGAGTAACTCCGGGTTCTCCCAGCCATATCACAAGAAAACATACATGAACGATTATGAAACATATAGAAACGCATGTATAAATGAATCATACAAAGTACCAAAATAAATTTTCAGATCATAAGATATACGAATATGATATGACCAACAATAAGTATGTGAAATGCCAACTAATAAGCATCATATGAGTATCGACTCGGGAAAGACACCAGTAGGCAACTATATACACACTAGGGCTTGCATATCACCATTAGTGGTATATACTTGATAAAGTAGAGACTCGACATACAAACCAATCCAAGTCATCCAACGGTCACAAGTAATCAAACATATACTTTCACGGTAAATGGCACGCACTAGCATCATGTACAAATAGCAAGACAAGTCAATGGAAGTCCACGGGATAAGTCGTTTCCCTGAACCGTATACGACATGACGTTTTGTATACTCATTACCTAGACAAACAAGTCCACGGGGTAAGACATTCCCCTGAACTGTGTACGATAAGATGTTTCGCACACACAAGACACTAATCCTCTCGATAGGACTACGATAATAATAAAGTCCTAGTTTAAACCTGGCCAGACTCTCGGGACAAGACGTGTACCCGATTTGACATGTGGCTAGACGTGCACACATCCAAGACTCGATCAACACAAAGGACGTCGAGTACCCCAAATTTGGTTAAACCACACGAAAGAGGCGGAAAGAGATCTGTAGTCAAAAGTCAAGCTAGTACGCTACATGCAATGACACCAGCTCGCAAGGATACAACATTTGACGGGCGGGTCGATCAACGCATTGCGTTCACCTCCTAAAAACGTCGTCATATCCCCACTAAAACATGTGTACAAGCATCAAGGATACACCCCATCGCTCCGACATTCCAGTCTAACGAGGATAAGGTGTAGCCGGGAAATGAGAGTTCATAGCACTCAACAAGTAGTGCTCAAATCAAATGAATAAGGTAGAACCGACTCAAGAAGAGACATATCAAAGACCGTCACAAAACATGTGATATAAGCATGTGAGGAAGAAGGAGATAATTTTTTGCTGAAATGTGATGTGGAAAATTGGGTAGAGTATGGATTAGGTTGGGTGAGTAAAGTGGAAAAATGGCCCAGCATGTGACCCAAGGTGTAACCCACATGAAATTCCGAGTAGAGTCCGAATATGGACTTGGATTTTCTAAATTAGACGCGGAAAACTAAGTTATATTCTAAATCTAAAATTAAGCTAACTAATATCCGTATAATGTTATTAAGTTACGACGGCTAATATTAGGGGTGTTAGAAGGACCTCCTATACATCTTGAATGGGATCAAGCCTAAAAGCTTCCAGGAATTGGCGACTCGTACCCATAATTTGGAGATAACGATCATTGCTCGAAACAAGACAAAATCATCTTCCTCTAAGGCCATTTGTGAAAAAAAAGAGTTCAATAAAACCGACAAGGGTTCAAAGGGCTCGTCCAAGGAGGCAATGACAATTACTACTAGTAATGCGCCTGTCAAGATTTCTATAAAGCCAAAGTATGAGAAGAAGAAAGAGGCATACACCAAGGACTTCAAACATGACAAGCCAACGTTAAAAGAGTTGCAATGTAAGAAGTATCCATTTCCTGACTCTGATCTTTCAGGCATGCTCGTTGATTTGTTAGAAAAGAAGGTAATTCAATTGCCATAATCAAAGCGGCCAGGCCAAGCAAATAGGACGAATGATCCTAACTATTGTCGATATCATAGATTGGTAAGTCATACCCTCGAGAAGTGCATAACCCTCAAAGAAAAGATTATGCAGTTAGCAAAGGATGGGAAGATCATCTTAGATCTAGATGACGCAGTGACAACAAACCACACCAGCATGATGATCAAATGACTTGATGAGCCAACCATGGAAGCTTTGAATGAGATGGATCCTCCCAAGCAAGAAGAAGTATATGTGGTGCAATTTGGAAGTCTTGGGCGAGTAGCTTTCAAAGCTCAAAGGTCGATATCATCGCCGCAAAAGACAATTCAAGGGGCGATGAAAACCATGGAAGCCATTATTGATGATGACAATGAAGGTTGGACTCTGGTGACGTGCAAGAAACCAAGGAAGCAAATAAAGATACATAATAAACTGCCTGGACCTCGCAACAGAAAGCAAATTAAGAGGAAGAGCTCACATCGCTCCAAAGGCAAAAAGAAATCAGAGAAGGTGGTGAAACCATATGTCATCCCAATTGATTTACTGGAGCAAGAACCTCTAGCTGCTGTCATGCTAGCGGAGTTCTTCCCTAAAGGATATCTCAACGAATTTACTGTCAATACAGTCGCGGTAGCTGATGAAACTGAGGGAGATGAAGAAAAGGATGATGCTTCAGAGCTCGCATCATTGGAACACTCAAGTCAAATTAGAGAGAAAGAAACTAGGTGTGTATCTAGAAGTACTGCCTTGACGTTCTCTGATGAAGATCTATTTCTTGGATCAAAGCTCCATAATAGGCCTTTGTACGTATCTGGCTACCTAAGAGAAACGAAAGTGAATATCATGCCTAAGGCAACTATGATGGAGTTGGGAATTACAATGGATGAGTTATCCAGTAGTCGAACAGTAATTCATGGCTTCAACATTAATGGTGAACGCGCAGTTGGCATAATTCGTGTGAATCTTAGCATGGAGGATTTATCTTCTGACACCGTGTTTCATGTTATTGATACAAAGACCTAATTCAAGTTGTTGTTAGGTCGGCCCTGGAAGCTCGAAAATGGCGTGGTCGCTTCAACTGTTCATCAATGTTTTAAATATTATCGAGGAGGTGAACGAAAGATCAATGGTAATGTCAAGCCTTTCTCTAAGGTCGGTGCATTGTTCACATATGCAAAGTTCCTTGAGGAAAATGGCACTTCAAGTGAATTCCTACCATCCACTATGTCGTCAACTGGGAAGGGAGGCAAAGGCAAAGAAGTTGTAGACACTCCAAATACTTATCCAAACAGTGTCAAGATAGAGGAAGGCCAAAGTAGTCAATCAAAGAGCTACGACAAAGTGAGCCAAACCTTACAAGCTAAGGAAGAAGAGCCCCAAACGAATGCAATTCCAGTCTTGCGATATATTCTAAGATCACGCCGCAAGGAAGGTGATAGTCCATTTGTGGAATGTCAGAGTTCTAAGACTATGCCCAAGGAGAAAGCCAAGTCCAACCACGTGGTAAAGCAAGAGTGGATGGTAAAGCTCGTCATTCCCCTAGCTAGTGCAGTCAAAAATCAATTTGTAAAGCATGCTCCTGCAGGATTTGTTCTATCTTCAAGCAAGTCGTCTGAGGGACAAGAAAAAGGTGTGTTCAACTCGAATGCGTATAAGTTGTTAGCCAAAGTTGGATATGACTTTGAAAATCCCACTCCACCTGGCAGTCTTATCAATGTTGAGCCTAATGGTCTGAATGAGACTCAAAAGAAACTTTTGAAGGAGAAGGGTAGCTTTAGTGCTGTAAAGGTTGGTCTAGGCTATGAACATCCAATGCCTATAAGGATCGGAGCTCACCGAAAAGGGGATACATTCTTTTCTCAATACATCAAAGCTGAAGAGGTCGTGGAAGGTAAGAGCACATAAGCTACAGCTGCACAAGCATGATCTGTTTTTGATACAATTCAACCACCTTCAACAAGAGTTGTTTCTTCTTTTTTCAATCGACTCGAGGGGCACACTATTTTACAGAAGGAAATTCCTTTAAGGAATCTTTTTTCCATCTTCAAGAGGTTGAGTGTTCAAGAAAGTGTGTCTAAAGCTCGCCAATTAACCATCTCATTGCATTTGAAGAAGAAAGGATCAGTACTCAAACGTTTGAGAATTCCATCTGGTTTGGTGTTTAATCCACTGAAAGACCCCAATCAGTTTAAAGATCACAAGCAATCGCATGGAGCCTCAACGAGTCAAAATGAAGAGGAGGTGAAAGTTAGTGATGATCTCAGAAGTGTCGTCCTTTCCCGCATGAAGTGCATAGAAGTGGTGGACATAGTGCAAGAGCAACCTCTAAAGGTCAAAAGGCACGTTGTAGTCCTTACTAATCATCAGCAAAAGTTATCATCTTTTCAAGCAAAGTGGAAGTCGCGACTTGGTGAATCTCCAAATACATCGACAGTGAGTAACAAAGAAGACTTGGAAGATGAAGTAATGACAAATTATCATATCACCGTGGAGGAAGTGCCTGATGCTAACAAGGAAGTCAAAGCCGACAAAGCTCCAGAATTGCTAGAGGATGAGGGGCAATCGACAGTCGATGACCTGAAAGAGCTTAAATTAGGTACTTTGGAGGATCCTCGACCCATATATGTTAGTGCTCTTGTTACAGAGAACGAGATGGATGAGTAAGTCAAGCTCCTAACCGAGTACAAAGATATTTTCGCTTGGATTTACAAGGAAATGCCTGGCTTAGGCCCCAAAGTTGCAGTGCATCGTTTAGCAGTCAAGTAAGATATAAGTCCTAAGATACAATCGCAATGGCGTTTGACGCCAGAGTTGATTCCTGAGATTGAGAATGAAGTCAACAAACTTATTAAAGCTGGTTTCATTCGAGACGTGAACTACCCAACATGGATTGTTAACGTCGTGCCAGTGAGAAAGAAAAATGGCCAGTTACGCGTGTGTGTGGACTTTCGGGATCTCAATGATGCTTGCCTAAAAGATTATTTTCCTTTGCCAGTCACAGAGCTCATGATTGATGCGACGAATGGACACGAAGCTCTTTCGTTTATGGATTGCACATCGGGATATAACCAAATACTCATGGCACCTGAAGATCAAGAGGCCACTGTGTTCCGTACTCCGAAGGGGTTCTTTTGCTACAAAGTTATACCATTCGGTCTCAAGAATGCTCAAGAATGCAGGGGCGACCTACCAACGTGCAATGCAGAAAATATTTGATGACATGATGCACAAATAGATTAAGTGCTATGTTGATGATGTTGTCGTCAAGTCCAAGAAAATGGAAGACCATATAAACGACCTTCTTACTGTTTTCGAAAGACTGCGAAAATGCCAACTAAAGATGAATCCGCTCAAATGTGCTTTTGGCCTTACCTCTGGAAAATTCCTAGGATTCGTGGTGCGGCATAGAGGAATTGAAGTTGATCAATCAAAAATAAGGGCGATTCAAGAAATGTTAGAGCCTAACAATTTGAAGGAGCTGCGTGGTCTACAAGGTCGCTTGGCTTACATTCGCAGATTCATCTCGAAGCTCGCAGGGCGTTGCCAGTCATCTTATGAAAAAGGATGCTATATTCCAATGGGATGATAAATGTCACAATGTCTTTGAGTGCATAAAAAAGTATTTGTCATCTGCGCCTGTGTTGGGGGCACTAGTTTCGGGAAAGCCTCTTATCCTTTACATTGCTGCACAAGAATGTTCGTTGGGGGCATTGTGTGCTCAAGAAAATAAGAATAAGAAGGAAAGGGCTCTTTATCATCTAAGTCGAACTCTGGTGGGAGCTGAATTAAACTATTCTCCAATTCAGAAGATTTGCTTAGCTTTGGTCATTGCAATTGAGAAATTGAGGCACTACATGCAAGCACACACTGTCAATGTAGTGTCAAAAGATGATCCTATCAAGTATATACTCTCAAGGCCAGTCTTGTCTGGTCGTCTGGCAAAGTGGGGGGTTTGACGCAAGCAGTATGATCTAGTCCATGTGCCTCAAAAGGCAATCAAAGGGCATGCTTTAGCTTATTTCCTTGCTGATCATCAAGTCCCCGCGAAATGGGAACTTCAGGATGACCTTCCTGGTGAAGAGATATTCTATTTGGATGTAATTCCTCCATGGCAAAAATGTACTTCGACGGTGCAGCAAGACGTGATGGAGCAGGAGCCGGTGTAGTATTCTTTAGAAAGTCATGTGTTGCCCTACTCATTTGTACTCACTCAACTATGTTCAAACAATGTGGCCGAGTACCGAGCTCTAATCGTAGGACTTCAAATGGCAATCGAAATAGGGATCAAGGATTTAGACATTTATGGGGATTCCTTGTTGGTGGTGAATCAAGTCCTTGATGATTATGAGGTGAAGAAAGATGATCTCATCACTTGCCACCAATATGCAAAAAAGTTACTTAACAAGTTTCGTAACACCCGTAATATTAGCCGTCGCAATTTAATAATATTATATTAATATTAGTTAGCTTAATTTTAAATTTAGAATAGAACTTAGCTTTCCGTGTCTAGACTAGCAAATCTGAGTCCATAATCGCACTCTACTAGGAATTTTGTATGAGTAGGCCTTACGTTACAATTTTGGGCCTATGAATCCCTTCAACCCAACTAAAAGACCAACTCAAAACTCTCATTTTCCACTAAAAATCTCTGCACACTATTTACCCTCCTTCAACCTCAGAAAAACTCACAAAACCCTAACACCATCACCATTTTTGAACTTCAAGCTTTTCCACACAAATCCTACCATATCTCGCTCAAAGTTTACCCAAATTCATCGATTCTTGGCTAGTTCTTCTTCTTTTCTTCTTCTCTTTCTTTTAAGGTAATAAAAATCCCGTCTTTGTCACTTTCGTTTTCGCATCTTTTTCTCAAGGTGAAATAGTCATTTTTTTATATGAATTTGTAGGAGGAGACCTTCAAGATCCCGACAAGGACTACTATCTAGTAAAGGAAGAGCTAGAAGACGAGTGAAGACGCAAAAAGGTAACGATCTAGGTTTACTCGATATATTTATGTGTTTTAGTTGTTAATTGTAGCATTAACTTGTAAAAGATGAGTTATTGTGTAGATAATAGTATAGATCTATGACTACAATATATTTAATTGTTGAATTGCATCTTGTATGTCTCAATTTGATGGAAAATTGGTGGTGTTGATGATGAATACCTTCTTGTTGCTTAAACTTGTATTTAAGTCTTGAATGATAACTTAATTATGCTTTTAATGTCATATGGAATGTTATGATGCTCATATGTTATATTAAGTGGTGATTTATGATGATTTATGTTGGTAATTACAAATGGGTAAGAACTTGTTTGGCTTAAACTTGAAGTTTGGATGAATTTTGGCTTGAACCCTTGCGAATTTGAATAGGACCCGGACGGGTCCAGTCGAACCCGGACAAGTCCAGTCCAACCCGGAAAAGTCCAGTCCAACCCGGATGGGTTAGAGCCCTAGACCCGAGCAGAACACTTTTAACTCGGACGGGTCAATCTCAACCCGGGCGGGTCAAGTTCGACCCTTTTTCATAAAACCGTCATATCTCCTTCAATACTTGTCTGTTTGGGGCGTGTGACCCACCGTTGGAACCATAAGAGGATAATTTATCACCTCCACATAGAAGTTCTGCATTTTCATGTCTAGAACTCTATTTACGACCACTGAAGTGGACCCTTGTTTTAGTTAATTTCCAAACTTGTTGTTTTGAGAAGAGATCTATGTTTCTTATTCATTAGACTTCTTAAACTTGGTCTAATGCTTATGTAATCACGTATTGTCTCATGTTTATCACTGCTACATTTATATTATGCTTTATCACATCTTTGGTGACGGTTTTTAGTATGTTCCTTCCTTGAGTCGGTTTTGCCTTATGTAATGATTTGAGCACTACTCGTTGGGTGCTTTGAACTCTCATTTCCCGGCTACACATTCATACTCATTAGACTGGAATGTCGGAGCGATGGGGTGTATCCTTGATGCTTGAATGCATGTTTTAGTGGGGATATGATGACGTTATTGGGAGGCGAACGCAATGCGTTGATTAACCCAGCCGTCAAATGTCGTATCTTTGCGAGGTGGTGTCACTGCATATAGCATACCTTCTTGACTATGACTATAGATCTCTTTCCGCCTTTTTCGCATAGTCTTGCCAAATTTGGGGTACTCGACGTCCTTTGTGTTGATCGAGTCTTGGATGTGGTCACGTCATACTTCATGTCGAATCGAAAAACGACTTATCCCAAGAGTCTGGCCAGGTTTAGACTAGGACCGTATGATTATCGTCATCCTACCGAGAGGATTAGAGTCTTGTGTATGCGAAACATCTTATCGCACACAGTTCAGGGGAACGCCTTACCCCGTGGACATGTTTGTCTAGGTTATGAGTATACGAAACGCCTTATCATATGCGGTTCAGGAAAACGCTTTATCCTGTGGACTTACATTGACCTGTCTTGCTTTTTTACATGGTGCTAGTGCGTGTTATTTACCGTGAGAATTATGTTGGTATATTCGTATGTTTGGATGGTTGTTTATAAGTTTGGATCATATGTGAACATTGGGTTGGATTCTTGTATAAAATAGATGATTGTATTGGTTTGTATGTTGAGTCTCTACCCTATCAAGTATACGCCACTAACGGTGAGATGTAAGCCCTAGTGTGTATATAGTTGCCTAAGGGTGTCATTCCCGAGTCGTTTCATACCATGGTGCTTACTGTTTGGTATTCTACATGCTCATATCATATTATCTTGAAATGTATGCTTGTACTTCACATGATTCACTTGTATATACGTTTCTACATTTTTAATTGTTGTTTATGTATGTTTAATTGTTATATGGCTGGGAGAACCCGGAGTTACTCCCTACTGACTGTGGCGTTCATGTTTCATGAATGTACATGTATAGGTTGGTGCTACATGGGGTTGAGACTAGTGTGAGCTAGCGAGCGTCGGTTCACGATGAATACCTATTATTGCTTAGACTTTTATACTTTCAGAGTATTTGTTTATTTTTGGGACCGTTGTCTCCCTCGTAGTGATTTATCGACCTCATCGACACTACTACTTTATTTGTTTATGTTGGATTTCACCTTTTGATAATCTTTGCGAAACATGTCTTAAAAAGTTTTAAAAATTTTCTAATTTCCGCAACAAGTTATTTGTTTATCCTTTTGCTTTCGCGAGAGTTGTCATAAGTTTGACAGTGTTCATATCGGCCATGTACCTAAGTGTTGGAGCTAGTGTCCTGCACAGTTAGTGTGATAACATGAATAAATCTCTTACAGGTTCACAGGGTATACTTAGTATTCTTATCAGTTGATTAACGTTCATCGATAACGGTTGGCTTGCTAGGAGTTTGACGTTATTGTCATTTTAATGGCGGTGATCAACTGTTCCCTAAAAGTCACACCTAAAGGATGTGTCTGAGAGATGTGATTATATGAATAATATAATCATATTGATGCCTTTATATATAACTAAAACGTTAGTCGATGTATATGACTAAAAGGTTAGTCAATGTAATGATGATACGATTATTTAATAACGATTAAATAATATTAGCTGCGACGAATTAAATGTAATTCGTAATTGAATATAAACCGTTATATTTAATCAATGTATAAAATATAAGCTTAAACGAATTAAAATGTTAATTCGTAATTCAACATAATATGTTATATTTAATTAGCAAATTATAAATATACGGATATTTATAGTTCATGTATATATTATATTACATGCTAATATAACCGAAAAAGGAAGGAGAAAATAGTCTTTTCTTCTCTTACTTATTCGGCTATTAAGAGATAAACTTATGGTAACTACGTCAAAAACCTAATAACAAGAGGGTTAAAAAGACAAAAAAAATCTCTCCTTGACCTACTAGTGAGTACACGGCCGAAATAGAGCTAAGCAGAACAAGTTTTTCTTGAATTCTCTCTATCATTCATCATCACATAAAAGAAAAGTTAGCAGTAACTTTTCTCATATATTCTAGCACAAGCAAGGCATATCTCGGACCATCTTGGGTGCAACAATTAGGATATACTATAGTTTCATATACTATAGTTTCGTTATAATCCGTAAATTAATGACGAAATATGCCGATATTTCCCACAAGTGGTATGAGAGCAAGGGCTACGAAATTATTTTATATGTTTTCATAATTGGTGAAATATATGATTAGAATTTTTTTTGTTTTTGTTGTTTTTTTATTTCGGCCGAGAAAGAAAAAAAGAAAGTTTTTATTTTTTTGTGTTTTTTGCTGTTGCCGAGAGAAAAAAAAAAAAATTTGTCTGTACTGTTCATCCGTGAAGAAATTTTTTTTTTCCTTGTTTTTCCATTTTGATTCATTATAATTGTTGTTTTAAAAAGTTAAGACGATAACATGATGAATTTGTAGTTGTTTTGATTTAATAAGGATTAAATTAAAATGGAAATGGAAATCGATTTGAATGTTCATCGCTATATATTTTTCGGTATTCATTGATTTAGATATTCATTTTAAATTGTTAAATTGAATCATCTAGTTTGTATCGATGTTTAATAATGATTAGATGTTGATAATTTGTACCGATCTTGAAAATATTAGTAACATCAAATTTTTTAAAAAGAAAAAAAAAAGTTTCGGGTTTTTTTTATTTTTGATCGAAAGTTTTTTTTATTCATTATATTGATAATGTTTCGTTTATTGTTGTGAAGAAGTTCACAATAATTGGATACCCAATTATTTTAAAGGGGTTTAAAATAATGTTGTATTAATTCATGTTAAAGAATATGAATTAAAATGGGATTATGTTTGGTTGGGGTTATTGTGATTAATTAAGGAATTGTCACATAATTTTGATCATTTTAAAAGGTGGTTTGGATAAATTACTCTTCATAATTAAAGAATTATGTCTTGAATGATTAATTTATAGTTGATGCATTTCATCTTGTTGAATGAATGGTTGAATGGTTTAATTTACGTTTTTTTGCAATCGGTTGTAATTTGTATTACCCAGTGTGGCCTTAGTTAATCATGTTTTCGTAATGATGGAAACATTATTTTTGATGTAATTTTGAGATCTCGAATATCCATTTTAATTTTCATTAAATTATGTTTTTAAAATTAGAATGTAAATAGGTTTATATTTTGTAATTTATTAAATGTATTTTGAGAAGACTAAAGATGGAGATCGGATTGCTCACTCCCGCTACATGGACCAAGATGGAACATCAAGACAAGCTTCTCGGGTCCAAATGGGTTGGATTCAAAAGTTGTATTTTGTTCATTTTGGTAGATAGGCCACACTAGGACTTCGTAATATTTTTATATATTTTTCCGTTCTTGTTGCTTATTCATCACATGATAGTTATTGCATCATATTCCGCCTAAACCAAATTACCTACTTCTAAAATGCATGAAAATTGACTCATATAGTTTGAATGTTAGTTATCATGGACATAAAGATGTCACTCGAATTTAAGCCATCATTTTAGTTTATTCATTCTCGCATGCTAGATATTAGTTCACTTAAAATTGAATTAAAATAAATTTGATGGGATCTTCCTCTAAACCTAAAATTGAGACTAGTCTTTATAGGCCAAACTACTATGAATCCTTTCTTCGTCGGTAGGCATATAGGACCTTACTCTCCATATGACCCCTTCTACGTTGGGTAAGTAGTGTGTGTTGACCTATTTTATCTCAACATTATAGTCCGAAGAGTTTCTCGTGATTATGATGGACTAAAGATAGAATTTACAGAAATTTATCGACCAAGAATTCTAAAGGTAGAATTAGCCAAGAGGTTGGCTTATCAATTTACAGATAATTGAGTCTAGGGATCATTTATATAATTCTTGAGGGAGGTCAGTTGTATAAATGCTCGAGTCTTTGCATTAAAACAAATTTTGCACTAGACTTAAATTCAAATCAATGAGAACGCTTGTTATGGTTTTTCTTCTTTTTCAGAGTAGAACTCGTTTATATTGATAATACTGCATATAAAAAATGGCTGGAAATACTGATATCCCTATGCCAAGTGCAACGCTCGCGCGCGAATCCTGGCTTAAAGCTTTTATGGACCACATGACTCAGTCCACGCGACTGAAGAATGACAGGTCCAACTTTGCGGACTGGGAGGCGGCATTACGGAATGCTGCCATTGCTGACGGTAAGCTCCAGTACTTGACTGAGCCAATACCGCCAAACCCAGGCCCCAATGCGACAGCTTACGAGACACTTAAATATAGTGACTTCGTTATGGAAGCGGGTGCGATAAAGAACGTACTCATCTTTGCAATAGAAAGCAATTTGCAAAGACGCTTCATTGCCCAAGGTGCAAACAAGATTTTCACCACGCTCACTAACGAATTCTCAAAAGCAGCGAGGATCGTTACTTATGAGCATACATGTCGCTTCTTTGAGGCAAAACTCCAGAAGGGCCAACTGGTTAGCCCACACATTCTTGATATGATTGAGAATGTCGAGAAACTGGAGGCACTTGATTGCAAAATCAGTGAGAGCATAGTCATTGACCGTGTGCTTCATTCACTTCATGATGGTTTTGCCCTTTTCATGGCAAATTACTATATGAATGATATGAAGAAAAGTCTTCATCAGCTACACTCACTTCTCGTACAGACCGAGAATGATATGAAATTGAGTGGGAGCATGAAGCAAGATGTTCTCATGATTTCCAATAAGGGCAAAGGTAAGGGCAAGCCTCATGGCGACCTAGCTGTAGGAAAGCCAAAGTTTAAAAAGTCAGGAAACGGCAAGAGTAGGCCTGGTGAGACCAATGGCTCACAAGGCAAGGCAAAGAGCAAGGACAGTAACACGGAGTGCCACCATTGCCACAAGACTGGGCATTGGAGGAGGAACTGTCCCGTGTACCGTGAGGACATAAAAGCAGGCCGCGTCACTCCTGTTGGTATGTCATCTTTTATTCATATGATTGAGATTAACCATGCAAGTTTCGGAACTTGGGTACTTGATACAGGTTGTGGTTCTCATCTGTGTAATCATTTGCAGGGCCTAAGAAACATCACACCTCTTGCAAAGGGTGATGTGGACCTGCGAGTGGGGAATGGAGCAAGAGTTGCTGCAGTTTCAGTGGGAACATATGTAATCCAACTTCTGAGTGGTTTTGAGTTATATTTATATAACTGTTGCTATGTACCCAGTTTATCTAAGAACATTATTTCTGTTTCCGTACTAGATAAAGACGGTTTTTCATTTTCAATAAAAGACAATAGCTGTATTTTTTCTTTTAATGAAATGATTTATGGCAAAGCAGTTTCCATGAATGGAATTTATATCTTAGATCAAACCACATAAATATTGCATGTGAATAATAAGAAATTAAAGGTTGGTGACAAAGATCAAACTTATCTATGGCACTGCCGTATGGGACACATAAATGAGAAACGTGTAAAGAAGCTCATTGACAATGGGACTATCTCCCCATTTGATTACGAATCATTTGGCACGTGTGAATCATGTCTTATCGGTAAAATGACTCGAATTTCCTTCAAAGGTGTTGGAATGCGCGCTAGTGACCTATTAGGACTCATACATACTGATGTATGTGGACCTATGTCAATAAACGCAAGAGACGGCTATAGATATTTTATCACTTTCACGGATGATTTGAGTAGATACGGATATGTCTACTTAATGAAGCATAAAAGTGAGTCCTTTGAAAAGTTCAAGGAATACCAGAATAAGGTTGAAAACCAACTGGGAAGAAAGATTAAAGCACTTCGTTCAGATCGTGGTGGCGAATATCTTTCAAATGAGTTTGATCAACACCTTAAAGACTGAGGTGTATTATTACAGTTAACTCCACCTGGAACACCTCAATTAAATGGTGTGTCCGAACGGAGAAATCGAACATTACTTGATATGGTTCGATCCATGATGAGTCACACGGCAGTACCTGATTCATTATGGGGTTATGCTCTTTTGTTAGTTGTTCTTATACTTAATCGAAGTCCGTCTAAAACTGTAGACAAGACTGCATATGAGTTAGGAAGGGAACGGTCCCTAACTTGTCCTTTATTCGGGTTTGGGGCTGCGAGGCTTATGTCAAGTGGAGACACGAGGATAAGCTCGGCCCGCGATGGGTCGAGACATACTTTATTGGTTATCTAAAAGGAATGTTTGGTCATTACTTCTATTCGCCTACCGAACAACGAGTTTTTGTTGCGGCTAGTGCGAAGTTCTTAATGAAAGAGTTTCTTGAGAATAAGTCAAGTAATAGAACCTTCGATTTGTTGGAGAATCAAGAACCAACAACCGAGCAACCAATGGAGGAAGAGGTTCCTTCAACTTCTGCTACGGTTAACATCCCTATGGAACCTAGGAGGTTGGGTAGAGTCTCCATTCCTCCAGACAGATACATTGGTATGGTCGAGGAGAATGAGAGAGATAATTTTTTACTCCTAGAGAGTAACGAACCCGCAACCTATAAAGGTGCCATGACCTGTTCCGACTCTAAGCTATGGCTTGAAGCCATGCAATCCGAGATGGACTCCATGTATGAGAATGACGTATGGATCTTGTTGATTTGCCTGATAAGGTACGGCCTCTTCGGTGCAAATGGCTTTATAAGATAAAGCATTCCATAGAAGGACAACCAGACACCTATAAGGCACGACCAGTGGCAAAAGATTTCACTCAAGTTCAAGGATTGCATTATGATGAAATTTTTGCAACCGTAGTTATGTTGCGTTCCATTCGGATAATCTTAGCGATTGCCGCTTTTCATGACTATGAAATTTGGCAGATAGATGTGAAAACCGCCTTCTTAAACGGTTATTTGGAGGAGGAATTGTACATGGTACAACACGAAGGTTTCATTGATCCTAAAAATCCTAAGCAAGTTTGCAAGTTTAAGCGTTCCAGTTATGGACTTAAGCAAGCTTCTCGGTGTTGGAATCATCGTTTCGACCAGGTGATAAAAGAGAATGGTTTCACTCGATCGGTCGAGGAACCATGCTTGTATGTCAAGTCGAGTGGGAGTAAGATTGTCTTCTTAATATTGTATGTTGATGACATACTCTTGATTGGGAATGACATCCCTCTTTTATCTTCGGTAAAAGTATGGTTAAAGAACCATTTCCAGATCAAAGATCTGGGTGAGGCACAACGCATATTGGGGATCCGTATCTATAGAGATAGACCACGACGGATGTTATCACTCAGTCAGAAGTCTTATATAGATAAGATTCTTGAGAGGTTCAGCATTAACAACTCCAAGAAGGGGAACCTTCCAATGATTTCTGGGATGCATTTGAGTACAGCTCAGGCACCCAAGACATCCGAAGAGGTCGAGCGCATGAGTCGTGTTCCTTATGCATCAGCTATAGGATCGATCATGTATGCCATGATATGCACACGTCCGGACGTGGCATATGCATTGAGTATGACGAGTCGGTACCAAGGCAATCCAGGTGAAACACACTGGATGGCTGTCAAAAACATCCTTAAGTACTTACGAAGGACTAAGGATCGGGTATTGACTTATGGAGGAGACACTGAGCTATGCGCAATCGGTTTCGCAGATGCTAGCTTCCAAACATATCGAGATGACTCGAAATCTCAGTCTGGATTTGTCTTTACTCTTAATGGCGCTGCGGTCAGTTGGAAAAGCACCAAACAGAGTGTTATAGCAGATTCTACAACTGAGTCCGAGTACTATACCGCTTCAGAAGCTGCAAAGGAAGCTATATGGATGCGTCAGTTCTTACAAGGACTAACCGTAGTTCCTAGTTCGAATGACCCTATCACCATCTATTGTGATAATAGAGGTGCCATCTTCCAGGCTAAGGAGCCTAAGTCCAGCAACAAGACTAGACATGTACTTCGGAAGGCTCACATGATCCGAGATTACGTGGAGCAAAAGGAGATAGTGATTGACAAGATTTCTTCGGATGACAACATCGCGGACCCTCTCACTAAACCGTTAAAATATGATAAGCATGAAGGGCACGTTATTTCCATGGTTATTAAACGTGTTCGTGAGTTGTAATAGTTGTTTTATATGGATTAGATAAATGTATCTTTTTCATGCATTATTTATAACATCATCGTATTGTTTCATATTTTGTTTTTCATGTTGATTGTACGACAACATTGAACACCACAAAGTGAACTGAATTACATTATAATTGTTTTGGTCCGTAATCGCCTACATGAGCTGATAACTCTGGCAATTATACTGTGAAGTTGATTAATGGTGGGTTCAACGAGCCATAACTCAAACGGTTGACTGATCGATCACAGATACGAGTTATAAAGATACCTCGTAGGACATCGTGACAACGTTATGGAGTCCTAAATGTTTCAGAACATTTGGTACCAGGTCGTGGATAGGACGTCCATAGTGTTCCTAAGAGTCGATTCTTTTGACTATCGACTGTCTCTTGAGATTAAGGCAGTTTTTGGGTGACTTTTGTTTCTTTCTCATGGTCGACCGTAACAGGAGGCTAAGTAGATTTTTACTGGGTCATTTCATACTATGCTTGTATCTGCAAGATATTAGTTGAGGAAAATATCCAACCTTTATCAGGTTTTGTTATTTCTCAGGGCCACTCGAGGAGTTGTAACTGAAATGCATGGCCATGCTCGAATAATGATTCGTTTATCAGTTAAGTTACTCTCTAGACGGGAAAACCACTCTTGATACTGATCGCTTGTAAAATGCGACCTTTGTAAATACGGACTTTGCAAATTGTTTTACATTAAGTGAGAGAAATTTATGGATATGAGAATCGGGTTATCGCACATACACTTGTAAGGACAAGTGGGAGATTGTTGGAGCTAGTGTCCTCCACAGTTAGTGTGATAACATGAATAAATCTCTTACAGGTTCACATGGTATACTTAGTATTCTTATAAGTTGATTAACGTTCATCGATAACGGTTGGCTTGCTAGGAGTTTGATGTTATTGTCATTTTAATGGCGGTGATCAACTGGTCCCTAAAAGTCCCACCTAAAGGATGTGTCTGAGAGATGTGATTATATGAATAATATAATCATATTGATGCCTTATTATATGACTAAAAGGTTAGTCGATGTATATGACTAAAAGGTTAGTCAATGTAATGATGATACGATTATTTAATAACGATTAAATAATATTAGCTGAGACGAATTAAATGTAATTCGTAATTGAATATAAACCGTTATATTTAATCAATGTATATAATATAAGCTTAAACGAATTAAAATGTTAATTCGTAATTAAACATAATATGTTATATTTAATTAGCAAATTATAAATATACGGATATTTATAGTTCATGTATATATTATATTACATGCTAATATAACCGAAAAAGGAAGGAGAAAATAGTCTTTTCTTCTCTTACTTATTCGGCTATTAAGAGATAAAATAAGAGAAAATATCTCCTATTTTCTCTTAGGGTAACTAGGTCAAAAACCTAATAACAAGAGGGTTAAAAAGAAAAAAAAAATCTATCCTTGACCTACTATTGGGTACACGGCCGAAATAGAGCAAAGGAGAACAAGTTTTTCTTGAATTCTCTCTTTCATTCATCATCACAAAAAAGAAAAATTTGCAGTAACTTTTCTCATATATTCTAGCACAAGCAAGGCATATCTCGGAGCATCTTGGGTGCAACAATTAGGAGAATATCGATTTCGATATTGTTCATAGGCTAAATTTGCTAGGACCAAAGGTTAATTCTAGATTCATTATAATTTTATATTATGCAATTCATTTATGACTCGTAATTCATATACTATAGTTTCGTTATAATCCGTAAATTAATGACGAAATATACCGATATTTCCCACACTAAGAGTGCCAATAAGTTGGCTGATACGCTTGCTACTCTTGCAACCACTTTGGCACTGGGGGCAGAACAAGTCACATCGATTCCAGTTTGTAACTGATGGGTGGTTTCGCCGCTAGAAGATGGAGAGAGTTCATAATCATCTAACGTGATCACCGTTTAACAAGTTGACAATGATGATTGGCGAGAACCTATCATTGATTTCTTGGACCAATAAAAGCCTCCTGATGACCCTAAAAAAAATTAGAGATATTTCGTCGTGCTCCAAGGTTCATATATTATAAGGGAACACTTTTCAGGCGTTATTTTCTCGGGCAATAGCTAAGGTGTCTTGGTAAAACTGAAGCTTCTCAAGCAATGTACGCCGCTCATTCAGGTGTTTGTGGCGCTCATCAATCTGGTCCAAAGCTCCCTGATCGTGTGAAGAGAATGTGATATTATTGAGCAACCATGGTGCAAGATTGCATGGACTTTGCGAAGAAATGTGATGCTTGTCAGTTCAATGCAAATTTTATACATCAACCTTCATAACCTTTGCATCCCACCATTTCATCGTGGCCATTCGAACAATGGGGACTTGACGTAGTGGGACTTATAACTCCAAAAGCATCAAATGGGCACGAATACATTCTAGCTGCAACAGATTATTTCTCAAAATGGGCAGAAGCCATTACTGTGCTTAATGTTAAGAAAGAAACTGTTGTTGATTTTATTCAGACTCAAATCATATATCGATATGGTGTACCACAATGCATTATAACTGATAATGGCAAGCCGTTTTTCAACAAGTTGATGACTGCCCTGGGTGAGAAGTTCAAGTTAAAGCAATATAAATCTTCCATGTACAATGCCCCTGCAAATGGTTTGGCTGAAGATTTTAACAAGTCAGTTTGTAACTTGCTGAGGAAAGTGGTGGCGAAGTCAAAGCCTGAATGGGATGAACGAATTGGTGAAAATTTGTGGGCATACCGGACAACATATAAGACACCTACTCAAGCGACCCCGTATGCATTGGTGTATGGAGTTGAAGCTGTGTTGCCCTTGGAGCTCCAAATCTCATCTTTGTGAGTCGCTATACAAGAATAACTTTCAAATGATGACAATGATAAGCTGCGCCTCGCTGAATTGGAGGCTCTTGATGAAAAAAGGTTGCAAGCTCAACTGAAGCTACCATGGTACCAAGCACGTTTGTACGCGCATTCAACAAAAAAGTGCGCCCTCGATCTTTTCAATTAAGGGACGTAGTGCTTGCGGCTATAAGGCCAATCATTACTTCTCACAAACCCAGAGGCAAGTTAACTTCTAAGTGGGATGAACCATACGTCGTGCAGAAAGTATACACAAATGGAGCTTATAAGATTGTTGATAAGGACGGCGTTCGCGTTGGACCAATCAATGGAAAATTCTTAAAGCGCTACTACTCTTGAAGCTTAAATTGCATACCCAAACTCCGAAGCAAGAGCCTAAACTGCATATCTAAAAAAAACAAGAAAAAAACACATAAAACACAAAAAACTCGGAGGTGATCCTCTACTTGTCCATGATGTCAACCTCGGCCATACGAATATCGATCATGATGAGCTGCTTCTAGCTGAAGGTGATCCTCTACTTGTCCATGATGTCAACCTCGGCCATACGAATATCGATCATGATCTTCAAGCCCTCTATGTCCTCGAAGCTCTAGTCGGTCATCACACTCCGTCCTCCATACAGAAATATACAGTCTTGAAAGGGCCTCGGAAAATCCATGTTGCATGTGGGCGGTGTGACGAAGTAGCATAGTAATGTGACAGGGAGAGCAGCTTGTGCTCCTCATGCGTTCACCGAGTCCAGTGCATTGCATCATGTTTGAGAGAACATTGAAACGGTCTAACTCGAATCTCTCGTAGCTCCTCGCGGTCGACAAGTCGGTACATTGTATAACAACCCTGAAGGGAGTCAAAATGATCCAACTTGGAGTAACTCCAAGTCTTTGTGTGGTCGCCATATCGAGCTTACGGTGTGAAAACTGATAAGTGAAATGAGACAACTTACGGTGACTTGAAGTATCCTAGCGGTCCATGTCCAGGTATTGAAATGATCTATCCGAGGTGCCTCAAATATTCTAGCGGCTTCAAATGCACAAAGTGTCTAGAAATTCTCTTGAACGGGACGAGACAAGTGCTTAACTTCATAGGAAATCGAAACGAGCCATCCAGAAAGTGTCCAATCTCGCCACGGTCGTCTAAAAAAATATTGACATAATTAGACTCATGCTTCCTCACGGTTTCCAATGGCTTGCACAACTGACTCCAAAGAGAATCGAAATGATCTAATCTGGACTTCCTTGGAATCTCCAGCGAGCAACGAGACACGTTCTTAGTATGAAAAATCCAAAGCTATCTAACTCGGTCTTCCTTGGAATCTCCAGCGGGCAACGGGCCAAAATCTTTGCATGGAAACTCCAAAGCTATCTAACTCGGTCTTCCTTGGAATCTCCAGCGAGCAACGAGAGAAGTTCTTTGCATGGAAACACCAAAGCTATCTAACTCGGTCTTCCTTAGACTATCAAGCAGGCAACGAGATAAGTTCTTTGCATGGCAACTTCAAATAAGAAATCGAAATGACTTGCTCAAAATCTCTCAAAAGGACTAGCTCACGACCGTTAGGCTTTAACCAAGACGTCTTATAAAACACATGCCTTCATTTCCTGGCAAACAAATAAACAAAACCATCATTTCAATACAGACACATTTGTGTTATTAATATATGATTATTGAATTGTCTAAATACTTGTGTGTAGAGCCTGCGGAAAATGGAGGTGACCCACCTTTGGGAAATGACATAGAAATTCCTGTCAATTCAAACTTAAGAGATTTGGTGAGTAAAAAATAAATTAAGGCAAAAGTGTGAAAAAAATGGCATGCAAAAGACAAATTAGAAATAAAAATATGAAAAAAAAAAACACTACTCTGCATTTCCATTTGTCCTACAAAAATCTTGAAGTTTATGTCATCACCACTTAATCTCATTGTTTCTACATGTACTTTGTTGAAACACACATAAAGCATTGTTAGAACTTTGCATTCGTTGGTGGTCATTCTCGGGCCCTTCATAGCCTAAACTTATCCACATCAGTAACCGTCACGATCCTTGCCTGTGTATTGTACGTCCTGAACAGCTCGCTCTCTCACATCACTTTCAGTTTGCCGCAGTATGTCAATTTCGACTAGAGTGATCCTTACCTTTTAGCGAATCTTAATCATGATTTTTGGTTAAATTCTGTTCATGGCGGATTGATGGACATCACCTGCATAACAAAATTGGGAGTTAAGAACGAATAAAAAGATGAAACAAACTGTTTTGGTATGTCGTGGGTGGAGTAAGGACAGAATCCGGATCGAAAATTGGTTGATTCGATGAACAGTGGTGATGGCCTGGCAAATTAAAATGCAGTTTTTGGCTAATTACTACATGACGTTCGTATAATGAGTGATTGAGCAAAAGTTCAATAATAAAATTTGGTATGATCATTAGAGCATCATGGTAAAATTTTATATTTTGGTATCTATTTATTATATAGTATATTTAGTATTTAGGAGATAATTATAAAAAAAGATTGTGATAATATCTTAAGATACTATAGAATATTATTATATATTGTCTTGCTATCTAAGCTAGCTAACTATAAATACATATCTCTTGTCTAGGATTTAGGGAGCGTAGATGGATTAAGTCAAAAGACCCCGTCTTCCTACTATCAAATTGTAGGCAAGATAGAATAAGTCACAAAAAAAACCCCATCATCTCCCTACGAGAAAAAGTCCGTAAGACCCTCGTAGTACTATCAAAACCCTAACCTTTAGGATGGAATCAAGAGATCTACGAAAGTTGTAACCTTCAATCTTTCAATTATAAATTAAACTCTTGTTTCCCATATTATTTTTGGTATGAAATTTTATGGCTTACAAAAGCCTTGTGCTCTTGATATTGGTTAATTACCAAAGACTTGATCCTATAGTCATGGACTGGAAACATACTAAGTATCCTATATTCAAAGGGGATAACTACTCTTGGTGGAAGTACGAATGGAGCATTATGTCAGAAACACAGATTATGAATGTTGGGTTATTATTTTGAAAGGTACCCTTGCTATAACGGTTACTAACCCTGATGGGACTAGTGCCATAAAAAGTGAGGAAAGTTATGTCGAGCACGATTACAGAAAAGTCGAGAAAAACTCTAAAGCCATGTCCATTCTTCAATATGACATCGGTGAACAAGAGATTAACCGGATTTCTGGATATATACCTCGGCAAAAGAAAGTTGGGACAATATGAGATGCATCGTATTGACCTTCTCTTGCAAAAATATGAGATGTTCAATATGGGGCGTGTGTTGGAGTGAGTGTCCTAAACAATAGTGCGATTCCTTAATTAAATCTAATTAACGAGAATACAAAGGGATGATTAACATTATAGTCAACTGATCCACATTAATCGGTAATGATTGGCTTACTAGAGTTTGACATTACTGTCGTATGACGGTGGTGATCAGTTGATCCCTTGAGGTCACACCGAAAGGACGATTCCCTAATCAAGAAAATTAATTAATTGTATATTGATACAGATTAATTAATCCCTTAAACAGAACGAGTTTACGAGTGAGAAATATATCTTATTGTAATATGATTAAATAAGATTAAATAATATAATTGTTATATTAGAATGCTTAATATTTATGAAACATTTGAGATAAGCATGATTGGTTGATCATAATTACAATTAGTTGTAGATCATATCAACCAAATATGAGATGACCCATTTTATTATTATGTGATCATAAATTATTACTTAAAATATTAAGTATAATTTATTTGACATGAAATTGTATTTAAACTAGTTAAATATATATTTTTTATTATAAGATAACATGTCACATGTGTGATAAATGACAAAATCACAAAATAAAATGGACACCCATGTTAACATGGGTGCACCGGTTTTTGTATGGTGTAGGGTGAGGGTTAGCTTGTGATTAAATGTTCTAATTAAACCATGAACATCATGATTACTACCCTAATACCTATAGCCACCCTAATATACATTGATTAGGGAAAAAGAAAAGCATGCCCTCCCTTCCCAAGGGTAGTTCCGGCTTTGGTGCTACTAATAAGGAGACTTTTGTCTCCTTATTACTACTTGTCATCTCATCCAACAATTAACACAAGTTGTTAATCCTTTTCTCACACTAGAAACTTGAGAAGTTTCAAATAAAACTAAGTTCATATATTACTAATGGTTTACAATATTACTAAGTGTAGTAATGGTTGTATTAGTAGTATTATTTAAGGGTTTCATATGTATCATCTAGTATATGATATATGTGGAGATTTGGGATAGTCTAGGTGAAACTAAGAGGAGTGTCTCTACACTTGAGGCTTAAGGAGTTCATCCTATATTCATCTAGCTCAAGAACAAGAGTAGGAAGGAGTCATATTCTTGTGCCCATTTTCGTGCCAATATCATTGTGAGGAAAAATGTTTTTCTTCTTATCTTTGCTTTATATAGTATGCATGTAACTAGATCTTGTATATAATTAAAGAGTTAATTAGTTTTACTTAATAAATGTCTTAAGTGTAGGTATATGAACCTATCAATTGGTATCAGAGTATAGGATGTTGCATGCAATCGGTTTTATGAAGTTTTTACGAGTTATGGTAACAAAATAAAACTAGAAAATTTGTGATTTATATGATAAAGTCACGAAATTTTAAGCATGAAATACCTTATGGTCCTAAAATTGTTTTAGGTCATTTTGATAATTTATGGAAGATTATTGCTTTATTTAATGATTTTTAGTTAAATAAATCCATTTTACTGAGTAAAATAAACTTTTATTGACTAAAAATAGTTAAATTTATATAATTGGATAGAGGTCATTATATAAATGCTAAACTTGTTTAAAATGTTTGCAAGTATAAAACGATAAATGTTGATATTTCTTTCATTTTCTATTTTGTAGTCCAACTCATTTTAATTCGCAATGTCAGAAAACAACAATAATGAGGCTCGACCTCCACCACTCACCACCGTATCATGGCTAAGGTCCTTCATGGATCGTTGTAAACTTGATAAGAATGATTCAAACTTCACGGATTGGAATGGGCAACTACGCCTAACCGCCGAAGGTGACGGTAAGCTAAGTTACCTAACCGACGCGGCCCCTGCCACTCCAAATGCGAGTTTATCGAACGCCACTAGGGAGGCCTATGAGGCCTACCACAAGGAGTCGGCGGCGATCAGGAATGTCTTGATCTTTTCGATGGATAGCGAGCTTCAACGTAATGCCATAGAGATGGCACCGCATATGAAATCTATTCTAAGATCGTGACCATGTTTTCACGAGCTCCAAGAATTTTGCAATATGAAGCCGCGTCCCAATTTTTTGACCTCAATATGAAAGAGGGTCATAGTGTTAGCCCTCACGTGCTCAAAATGATTGAGTACGTAGAGGTGCTTAAAGAGCAAGGAATAGAGATTCCCGAGCCTCTCATTATTGACCGCATACTTCACTCCTTAAGTAAGATCAAAGGATTTGTCAACTTAGGGTGAACTTCAACATGCAAAATGCCACTGTCACGGTTCATGAATTGCAAAAGATGCTTGTGCAAGCCGAACGTGACATGGGTTTTCAAGCTAGCTCAAGTAAGGATGTTTTGAACATCAATGTCAAGAGCAAGACGAAGTTCAAGAAAAGTGGAGGCAAAGGGAACGAGGGAAGCAAGCCTATTCACTTCTATCAAGGCAAAGGGAAAGCTATTATGAATAGCTCTTCCAAAGGCAAGAAGGGAGCCGTGTCCGAAGGCAAGTGTCATTATTGTAATGGCACGGGCCATTGGATGCGTAATTGCTCCAAGTATTTGGGAGACATCAAAGCTGGACGGGTTCTTCCAGTTGGTAATGGTTCTTCCCAAAATTTTTTATTGATACTCATCTCAACTTTGGTATTTTGATACGAGTTGTGATTCTCACCACCCTTTTTTATCACATTTAGGGCATGAGAAGAAGTACAAGGCAAAGCAAGCCTAGGAGGATCTACAAGGAAGCTAGGGTAGCCACCATGTAGAGGAGACCTATGATGGGCTTGGCGATATTTTGCTATTTGTCTTCTATTTTATTATTGCATTTTAATTATTGGTTGGTTGAACTAAACTATTTCATTTCCATGTTTTGATATGGAAAGTATTTTGAATTCCTTTAAACAATTGTTGTATTTTGATGGTGACTTGGCTTTCAACCCAAGTCACTATATCTATGGAATTTATTTTATGTTCTTAAACCTTTTCATCATGCAATGTTAGTATCATGAAACATAAACGACTAGATTGATCTTACAAAGAATATAATGATTTGATCATTATGAATAACCAAAGTTAAGAATGGGATTCTCACTTTGGCATTGTGACAAGACGTCACAACTTATTTGGGATAAGAACGGTCAATTGCATAAGTCAAAGTGAGTTGACGAACTCACACTTGGAGATTTACAATCCATATAAAACCCAAGATAAGATCTTTAATACGCCAATTAGACTCCATACTAGCTATGAAAGGATTAAGAATCCTAAATTTGTTCAAGACATGGATAAGCGTCCAAGTATTTTGCTTAAATAGAGTGAGTCTATAGAGAAGCTAGAATACTAAAGTCTAAACAAATACGTCTACTATAGATCGCTCGAAGTTGATAAGAGATTAACAAGAGCATTATACCCCACTTATACCTTGAGGACAAGCTGTTTGTGACTAAGGAATAGAGCTCATGAAGCTTTCCTTACAAGAATTTTCTCATTTACACCTAAAGAAACAAAACTGTTTGTGGCTCATGGTGCTATCCTTCATGTAAATAGGCGTATTTATTAAAGGATAGAGTGGGAGAAAATATGCCATAAACAAAGACAAGAGAAAATGTTCTTAAGTCATCAAAGGTCGAAAGCTTATATGTAAAGAAAATATCTACTTTTTGAAAGTGATAAGACTATGATCTAAAGCTTATAACTGAAAATATCTACTTTTTGAAAGTGATGATCGATGGGTTGGCGGTTATCATTCTTAATTTAAAATTGTTACATAAAAGCCATGATGTATAAAGATGGATTATACATAAGGGAAATCACTTCGATAGGTTTGGACCTCCCAAGCTGAATAAAGCTTTATTGTAAAGTATTATATATAAGTTAAAATATAACCATCTTTGAGATCCAAGATTATTGCATCTACACCTCGTTGAAAGTATATGTATGACAAAGTGACAAAGAGTTGTTTAAAGTTACCATTCTAAATGGGCATTTAGAAGTGGACAATTTGTCGTACAAAACATAGGAGATCAATGTGTGATCCTAAAAGAGCACTTGAGAGGTTGTAATAATCATTGGATAACAAGAGAGAATGGTTTCCTCGAATTGTTGAAGAGCCATGTGACACCCTCAAATTTGCGGAAAGAAAAAAAATTATTTAAATACATAAAAGATAATAATACATAACGAAGGTGTCCTAAATAAAAAGGGTCATTACAAAACGGAAATAATATTATACAAAAGAAATATACAAGACGGGAGACATATCTCCCGTATAAATACGGAAATAAAAAGAGTATATAATAATATACAAACTAAGAACCAAATATAGGTCCAAGGTCAATACTTCGCTCGCTAGCTCGTCAATGTACCCCAAATATGCATCACCACCTGTTCGACCGCATTAAATATAAACACGGAAGCCACAGTCAGTGGGGAGTAACTCCGAGTTCGCCCAGCCACAAAATGTCGAGTTTAATTAAACATGAATAACATTAAATTAATGTATATGGAAAATACAAAACCTTAAACATATATGATATGCTTTTCATGTTATGAAACAATTAACTAACATATAACCTATCATATGAAAGCTATCATGTGAAACCGATAATAAAATATAACAAGAGGTAGGGAAGCTGGTATGCTAGCTCAGAGGTTACCCTGTAACATGGCCATGATACACTCAAACCCTAATCAACACGTAATCATGTGAATCAGTTAACAATCGGTAATCCAAACTCTATCAATCTTAGCCGGCTTGCATCTCACCTTCTAAAACTCATAGAATCATACAAACATGAAAGACCAATACGTCTACAAACAGGCATAAGTTCTTAGAACCGTCAATAGTCGACTTCTGTAACTCGAGGCTATACCACAAGGTAGGAAAACATCCTAGTCCTAGACTGATCAGACCTAGCGACAACAGCTATTCCATTCCCCGTCCCATGACATAACCGTCTATGAGAAACTCTACTAGGCGACCCCCTAAGCAGAGTTGGCTAGTACTTAAGCTGGCTCCATTCCCAAAGTGGAAGCAATTAGGCAGCCATGCCCCGACTTGGATATAAACCCACCAATCCGGGACACAAAAGCTATTAACCATGAACTATATACTCGTTAAAGATAGTAACGCCTATCAATGTCATGGTCCAAGCTACTCATTTAGAATTAGCATGGTCAAGACGCCATATACTCATAATTCTCTATGGGTACTTAGTCAACATGACACCAACCATATAATCAAACAGTCACGGAAACAATCTCCTAACATGTGACTAATTGCATATAAATCATAATCAAATAACATATCGCCTCATATCTACTAAGGCTAATTCATTAATTAAATACAACCTTACTTGAAGACAAATCCCCGACCCGAGTCCCGCGACGGGTCATCAGTCAAAACGGGGCTGACTAGATCTTAGTTTGACCAAACCCGTTTGGTCAAACCGGCTAGAAACAGAGTCTTTACCACATAGACTTAGACATAAAAGTCAACATATTCATTACATGTTATGTTATAAAACCTCTAACATGTGAATTATTATATTATACCCAAAAACCCGTTTGACTTAAAAGGATATTAAATTAAACTACGGTCTCGTCTTATAATTTCTAACATGTGAGAAATAATAATTTAATGAAAGAACCTTTTTAATTAAATATTTTACTTATTAATATTTCTCGCTTGCTAATTATTACAAAACGCGATAAAAATGACGATAACTCAAAAACC
>JAIUZE010009408.1:57968-73798 GCA_022085475.1 Heliosperma pusillum | reverse complement strand
CCCTTCCATCATTCATATGGAGTCTTGTCTACAGCTTTAGACGGACTTCGGTTAAGTATTAAAGCAGCTGACAAAAGAGCATAACCCCACAATGAGTCAGGTACAACCGTGTGACTCATCATGGATCGAACCATATCAAGTAATGTTCGATTTCTCCGTTCGGACACACCATCCAATGGTGGTGTTCCAGGTGGAGTTAACTGTAGTACTACACCACAGTCTTTAAGGTGTTGATCAAACTCATTCGAAAGATATTCGCCACCACGATCTGAACGTAGTGCTTTAATCTTTCTATCCAGTTGGTTTTCAACCTTATTCTGGAATTCCTTGAACTTGTCAAAGGACTCACTTTTATGCTTCATTAAGTAGACATATCCATATCTACTCAAATCGTCCGTGAAAATGATAAAATATCAATAGCCATCTCTAGCGTTGATTGACATAGGTCCACACACATCAGTATGTATGAGTCCTAATAGGTCAGCAGCGCGCATTCAAACACCTTTGAAGGAAATTCGAGTCATTTTGCCTATGAGACATGATTCACACGTGCCAAAAGATTCATAGTCAAATGGGGAGATAGTCCCATTGTCAATGAGCTTCTTCACGCGTTTTTCATTTATGTGTCCCATACGGCAATGCCATAAATAGGTTTGATCTTTGTCACCAACTTTGCTTTCTTACTACTCACATGCATTATATCTGTGGTTTGATCTAAAACATAAATCTCATTCATGGAAACTGCTTTACCATAAATCATTTCGTTTAAAGAGAAAATACAGCTATTATCCTTTATTACAAACGAAAACCGTCCTTATCAAGTACGGAAACAGAAATAATGTTTTTAGATAAACTGGGTACATAGTAACAGTTATTCAGAAATAACTCAAATCCACTCGGGAGTTGGATTACATATGTTCCCACTGAAACGGCAGCTACTCTTGCTCAATTCCCCACTCGCAGGTCCACATCACCCCTTGCGAGAGTTGTGATGTTTCTTAGGCCCTGCAAATGATTACACAGATGAGAACCACAACCAGTATCAAGTACCCAAGTTCCGAAACTTGCATGGTTAATATCAATCATATGAATAAAAGAAGAAGACATACCAACAGGAGAGACGCGGCCTGCTTTTATGTCCTCACGGTACACGGGGCAGTTCGTCCTCCAATGCCCAAGCTTATGGCAATGGTGGTACTCCACGTTACCTTCATCGCTCTTTGTCTTGTCTTGTGAGCTACCGCTAGTCTCACCAGGCCCACTCTTGCCTTGCCCTGGCTTTTTGAATTTCGGCTTCCCTACAGCTAGGTTGGCCTTAGCCTTGCCCTTACCTTTGCCCTTGTTTGCAATCATGAGAACGTCCTGTTTCAGACTCCCACTCAATTTCAGATCACTATCGGTCTGTACGAGAAGTGAGTGAAGCTGATGAAGACTCTTCTTCATATCATTCATATAGTAATTTGCCCTGAAAAGGTCAAAACTATCATGAAGTGAATGGGGAACGCGGTCAATGACGATCTTCTCATCGATTTTGCAACCAAGTGCCTCCAGTTTCTCGACATTCTCAATCATATCAAGAATGTGTGGGCTAACCGCTTGGCCCTTCTGGAGTTTCGCCTCAAAGAAGCGACAGGTATGCTCATAGCTAACGATCCTCGGAGCTTTCGAGAACTCGTTAGAGAGCGTGGTGAAAATCTTATTCGCACCATGGGCAATGAATCGCCTTTGCAAATTTGATTCCATTGAAAAGATGAGTACGTTCTTTATCGCACCCGCCTCCATCATGAAATCACTATAAGCAAGTGATTCATTGGCTCCTGCATTGGGGCCTGGGTTGGGCGGTAGTGGCTCAGTCAAGTACTTGAGCTTACCGTCAGCAATGGCAGCATTCCGTAATGCCGCCTCCCAGTCCGCAAAGTTGGACCCGTTATTCTTCAGTCGCGTTGACTGATTCATATTGTCCATGAAAATCTTAAGCCAGGACTCACGTCCGAGCGTGGCACTTGGCATTGGGTCATCAGTATGGCCAGCCATTTGTTATTAGCAGTTATATCTGTATATAACGAATTCAAAAACTGTGAAAAAGAAAATAAATATGATAAGTATTCATCGTTTTAAATTTGAGTCTCATGAAAAACTGTTTAATGCGATGACTCGTGCATTTATACAATTGACCTCCCTCAAGAATTATATAAATGATCCCAAGACTCAATTTCTGTAAATTGATAAGCCAACCTCTTGGCTAATTCTACTTTTAGAATTCCTGGTCGATAAATTTCTGTAAATTCTATCTTTAGTCCATCATAATCACGAGATATTACTCGTACTATAATGTTGAGATAAAAATAGGTCAACACTCACTACTTACCCAACGTAGAAGGGGTCATATTATGACTTCCGACGAAGAAGGGGTTCATAGTAGTTTTCCCTATAAAGACTAGTCTCAATTTTAGTTATAGGGGAAGGTCCCATCATCTTAACTTTAATTCATTTTAAGTGAACGAATGTCTAGCAACTCGAGAATGATTTAAACTAAGGTGATGGCCCTAAAAGCGAGTGACATCTGTATGTCCATGATTAAATATTCAAACTATATGAATCATTTTTCATGCATTTTAGGTGGTTTGGTTTAGGCGGAATATGATGCAATTATCTATCATGTGAAAGAGAACGAAAGCGAGACAATACGTAAACTATTACAACGGTCCTAGTGTGGCCTATCTACCAAAATGAACAGTAAATACAAGTTTGGAATCCATCCTTATGGACCCGAGAAGCTTGACTTGATGTTCCATCTTGGTCCATGTAGCGGGAGTGAGGATCCGATCTCCGTCTCTAGTCTTCTTAAAATTACATTTCAAAATTACAAAAGTAAACCTATTTACATTCTAATTCCCAAAACATAATTAAAAGAAAAAGATACGAGATCTCAAAAATACATCCAAACCATATTTCCATCATTACGAAAACATGATTAACTAAGGCCACACTAGGTATTACAATTTAAACCAATTGCAAAAATACGTAAATAAAATCATTCATTCATTCAAACAACATAAATAAAATGCATCAACTAAATAAATTATTCATTCAAGACATAATTCCGTAATTATGTAGAGGAATTTATCCAAACCACCTTTTAAACTGATTAAATTATGTGATTATTCCGTAATAAGTCACAAAATTCGTATCAAACAAATCCAACTTTAACATTATTTTAAACCGCTTTAAAATAATTAGGTATCATATAATTGCGAACCGATTCACAACAAACGAAAAAAAAATTTATTAATTTTTTTCGGTACGGGTACTGTTCACAGCCAGAATTTTTTTTTTTTTTTTTCGAAAACAGCAGTACGGGTACTGTTCACAGAACAGCAGCAAAAAAAAAATTCCCGTTCGTTTTTTTTTTTTTCGGTTCAATTAACAAAAAAAAAAAAACTATGATGAATAGAAACCGTTTATGGTTGCTATTAGAACTAGATTAGCATATTAATTAATGAAACAAGATCAATCGTATATGCTAAAAACTATATAGCACAAAAAATAAATTTTTAATCTCATCAACAAAACGAATCCATTTACGTTTTAATTTAATCTTTATTAAATCAAACATCTACAAATTTTTCATATGATTATTCTAACCGATTAAAATACCAATATGAAAAATCAAATGGAACAAGAACAACCAAAATCGTAGGCGAAAAAAAAAAATGAAACTACACGGCACAAAAAAGAAAAACAGTCCGTTGTAAATTTTTTTTTTCGACGCAAAACAAGATGCAAAATCCATAATATGAAATTCATAAAATATAATTTTGTAGCCTTATGCTCTGATACCACTTGTGGGAAAAATATCCGTATATTTCACCTCTAAATTTCAGGATTATAACAAAATTATAAGATACGAAATAACGAGTCATATATGAAAATAACAATATGAATAAGAGATAAAAATCAACCTTTGGTCCTTGCAAATTGGCTTAAGAACAATATCAAAAGTATGATATCTCCTACTAGTTGCACCCAAAATGCTCCTTGATATGCCTTAATCGTGCTAGAACGATTATACAAAATTACCGCTAATTTTATGTGAGGTTTGATGATAGATCTAGAGAGGAAAAATTAAGAGAAAAAAACACCCTAGTCCTTTTTTTTGTGCCGTCACTCACATAGCAAAAAACCCTAGGTATTTTCTTTTTGTACTCTTTTTATTCTCTAGCTAGGTTTTCTTAACATAAGAAATTGCAATTTGGATCCTTTCCAAACCGATTTGGACCGAATAGATATATCCATTTATTGCTTCATATTTTTCGGTCACCTCTATTAAATAACATCCATTGTATTATTATAATTATCGTCACTAATATCGTCATCTTATTAATAAGTCCACTCAACCTTTTGCAGTCGATTTATTAATACATGTCTGACAATATTTACAATAATTATTACGAGTAATACATTTGCTTAATTAAATATAACGGTTTATATTTAATCACGAATTAACTGATTAGTTCGTTTAAGCTAACATTATTTACATTAATTAAATATAACAGTTTATATTCAATTTACGAATTAACAGTTTAATCCGTCTATCATCATCATTTTTGACTAACCTTTTAGTCAAATACATCGACTAACCTTTTAGTCGTATAAGGCATCAATATGACTATATTATTCATATAATCACATCTCTCAGACACATCCTATAGGTGTGACTTATAGGGACCAGTTGATCACCGCCATAATAAAATGACAATAACGTCAAACTTCTAGCGAGCCAACCGTTATTGATAAACGTTAATCAACTGATTATTATACAAAGTATACCCTGTGAACCTACAGAGATTTATTTATGTTATTGCACTAACTGTGGAGGACACTGGCTCCAACAGATTATAGACAAACTCGGGGAAGACACCCTTAGGCAACTATATACTCACTAGGGCTTACATCTCACCGTTAGCGGCATATATTTGATAAGATAGAGACTCGACATATAAACTGTAAGTATCAGATCATAGACAACTCGGGGAAAACACCCTTAGGCAACTATATACTCACTAGGGCTTGCATCTCACCGTTAGTGGCATATACTTGATAAGGTAGAGAATCGTCAAACAAACCACGTCAAGTTATCCAACGGTCACAAATAATCAACATATAAACATCCATCCAAACATTTGATTCTAGTAACATTATCTCTCACGGTTAATGACACGCACTAGCACCATGTACATAGCACGTATGATCAATTCGAAACCACGGGATAAATATTTCCCTGAACGCATACACGATTAACATTTCGTATATGTAGACTCAATTCCTCCCGGTAGGACGACGATAATAATACGGTCCTAGTCTAAACCTGGCCAGACTCTCGGAATAACATTTTCCGATTCGACATGCGATACACATTTCGCATCCAAGACTCGGTCAAACATAGAAGCCGAGTACCCCAAATTCGGTCAACCTTCACGAAAGAGGCGGAAAGAGCACAAGCATCATAAACAAGCGGTACGCTACATGGAATGACACCACCTCGCAAAGATACGACATTTGACGGCCGGGTCGATCAACGCATAGCGTTCGCCTCCCAAGAACGTCGTCATATCTCCACTAAAACATGCATTTAAGCATTTGGGATACATCTCCTCGTTCCGACATTCCAGTCTAACGAGCGAGGAGGTAGCTGGGGAATGAGAGTTCCTAGCACTTAACAATTAGTGCTCAAATTAAGACATATGTAAAACCGACTCAAAGGGGGACATATCAAAAACCGTCACAAAACATGTGATATAAGCGAATGGAATATCATATATTCTAAACATGAATATTTAATGCTATTAAGTAAATTTATACGATAAACGAACCATACAAACTATTATAAATGAATGTATAAGAGAAGAAGTGGAAGAAAAGTAAGGGGGTGGCAGTCGGTGAAAAGACCGGCCGCCGGCTACCCGGCTGGCACTTCATCAACAAACGAAAACCACCAAAAATACAGCGAGGTCGGACCGTCAGCCGGGCACTCGGCTGGGAACAACACCACACCAAAATTCTCAAAATTGTTAGCCGTGTTCCCAGCCGGTCGGCTGACCGGCGGCCGATCGGCCGACTGAGACTACATTCAGCCGTGAATCAACATAGCTCAACCTTAAACTTCAACCATCATTAATAACTATCATCAACTATCAACAATCATCAACAATTATAAACAAACAACAACCATCATCAACAAACACAAATTCTATGAATACTCATCCTATTCCGAATTCATTTACTAACATCAAAAACACATTAAAACACGTATTGATACCGAGTAACCCTTCACCGTTACAATTTCGCGTCTTCAATCTTCGTCTAGGTCCTCCTCCACTAGGTAGTAATCTTTCTCGGGGTCTTGGAGGTCTCCACCTACAATTAGACAGCAAAAGATGATAATTCTGTTGGAGTAAGTGTCCTCCACAATAGTGCATTTATATAATAAATCTCATTTGGAATATACGTGGCATGATTGGTATATTTTGATACTCCACGTCACTTGATTAACGTAAATCGGTAACACTCGGCTGACTAGAGTTTGACGTTATTGTCGTATGACGGCGGTGATCAACTGATTCCTTTAGGTCACACCTGTAGGATGAGACCCAAATAGAATCCTAATTATTTGTATACGATACAGTTTAATTAGAGCATTACATATATTTGATATGTACGTTTAGTTACGAGAGTTATTTATTGGAAATTGAGGTAGAAACTCATTCCACTTAAGTTTATTAGTCAATTATACGATAACTGACTGAATAAATTTTACGTCTTATTTTAATACGATTAAATAAGATTTAATTTAGTGATTAATCATTGATTCATTAAATTAGTTGAGGTAATGCATATATTTTGAGGTAGAGGTAATTAGTTAATTATATTTACAAGTAGTTGTAAAATAAATTAACTGGGCATTGTGGGATCCATTATATATTGATATAATGGTAAAATATCACTTAAAAGTTAAGTGTATATTGATTATTAATTTGAGTCATATAATTGTTTTATGATCAAATTAACACTTAATTATACAAGATAATTAAGCATATGATTATAAGTATTTGTGGGACAAATATCAAAAATCAAAATATACCACATTTCACTTGTGGAGGCCGGATATAGTGCTAGTGGAGATCAATGATGATTGTTCTCATCTAATCCTACACTCCACCTTATGTTATGACATGTATGACACATGATCATTATCATTATACAATCTCATACACTACCATTATGCATGTGAATAAAATAAGAAGAAAATCATCCATTTTGGGGCTAAAGAGTGCCGGCCAAAAGGCCATTAAATAGAACAAAAGTTGTTCAATTTTGCACTTCATTCTTATGCTTATTTTCTTCTTCTTTCTAAAACCTCCAACATCTCTCTAAACTCACATGCAAACTAATATTCATGTCATATTACTAGTGTAGTAATACAATAATATTAGTAGTATTAATTCTTACTTATTATCTAATTAATAATAAGCTAAGATTATTTCGGTTTAATCTTGGATGCAACAAGAAGGAGACCTTCTACTTTGGAGGTTGTTTTATGGAGGATCATCCACTAATTACATGCTCAAGAACAATAAGAAGGAGTTCTTAATGTGCCCTTATTAACCAAAAAATCCCAATGTAAGGATGTTTTCGTCTTATCTTTTCTTTTATGCCTTTATATTTGCATGCATGATAACTAGATCCTAAATCATTAAGTTAATATAATTTAATGAATTAATTAGAGGAGTCTAATTAGAGGTCTAGGACTTTCAAATTCACCTTTAAGAAAGACGGATAAATTGAAAAATGAAAAAGACGGTAAATTTATTACCGAATAAGATAGAGGACGATAAGAGGGGAAGATTATGGCAAAAATTAGCGGATTTGAGTAAGGAATGAAGGAGTAGTGTGGAATTTAAGCTTGATCAAAAAATGGGGGTTTAGGGTTTTGGTTACTTGAAGAGGAAGAAGGTGAGTGGAAAAGTGAGTGAGGGAGTTAGGGTTATCAAGAGGGTGAGTGGAAAAAGCCCAAAATTCGCCTTAAGGCGTAACTCACACGGAATTTCGAGTAAAGTCCGAATACGAACTCGGATTTGCTAAATTAAACACGGGAAACTAAGTTCTAGACTAAAACCAAAATTACGCTGAAAAGTATCCGTATAATATTAGTAAAATACAAATAGGGTACATTTGCGGGTGTTACAATCACCCCAACTTTTAAAAAGTTTCGTCCTCGAAACTCGAGAGTAGAAAACCAAAGTATCAAAGACAGAATCGGTTTTCAAAATCGACACGAAAGCTTTTACAAGGGAAATATTTATGAAACGAGGTTCTTCTCGAAAACAGTTTAAAGAGATTTTTCATAAGTGCGAAACTTTATTTACGGATCACAAGAGTGTCCGTCGCGAACGAGAACTCTAGTTATCCAGATCAAATTAATGTCGAAATAGTGAAATCGAAATTCAAAACAAACGTTAGTAAGTGCAGGACTAGTCACCAGACGTCTCCAATAATAAGTCCAAAAATCCAACCAAACGCAAAATCCAAATATAAAAGCGAAGGAAATCTATTTTCTCCAAAAAGGAGGTACAAAAATCATCTTTTAAACTTTGGTGAAACATTAAATTGGGAATACAATATGAAAATTTGGAAGTTTTCTCAAGGATAAATTCAAAATAACAAGACATTACACGTACATAGCGCGACTCGAACATTAAGTTCGCAAATCACGATACTAAGAGGTACGCCCAACAAGCAAAATGGACCAAAAAGGGGAAGGATTGAAGAGCAGCAACTTGAGCAAGGGACATCTCGAGGGAAAAGGGAGGGATGAAATCCAAATCTATCTCTCATCCAAGATAACTCAAAGGTCGCTCGTAACTCGACATCGCCAACTTCACGAATAAACTAGTCCTCAAGAGAATGTAATTTACACAAGTTACACCTCAACATTTTCAATCATTAGATTCCTACTAAAATCTTTCATAACCACGAGACCTCAAGCCACTAACCTAATTTTTTTCAAATCCAAGTAGTATCTACTAAAGTCCAACGGCACGGTAGACTCCACAACTAACAATCCACGTGAAAGATTCATTACGTACTCTAATCTTCTTAGTTTCATCAAAACTATTATTAGAAACCACCAACAAAAATATTTATATCCAGGGAAACATGTTCGCTAACAACTATAAGGTAAAGGAGACTTACCATGAAAATCCATTGATTCAATTCATTCCAAAATTCCTTATCCTAAATTATTTACAATGGACTTCCTCATCCTCAAAAGTCAAATCACAATACCTCAAGAGAGATCCGATACTAATCCCAAATCACTTATATTTTGCCAAGCACATGGAAATGCGACCCTTAATCAATTTATTTAGCTTACTAAAATTCAAAATGCATCGGTCTCCGCTTATGACAATATTCCTCACGTTTGGTCACCAAATCCAAATTTCACAAAGTAATTATTCCTGTTAAGGTCCAACATTTAAAGACAATAAATTCTCAAATAACCTTTAAAGCAATCACCAATAATCCCTAACAACAACAAATTATCATTACGCTTAGTTCGATCCTCAAAATGATATTGCAACATCAAGTTTCATAGTCTAACACCACCAAGAGAGGTTCATCCTAAGTTTATCCTCAATTCCTTATAATCAACTAAACATGAAACTAGCTCAATAGGGCGGGTAGATACCATATTTGGAGCATCTTCAAAACACACCTACTAACTCCTTACATTAGCTAAAGAGAAAACTACGTCACAAGAGAGTAAGGAAAACGAACACTATACAAGGAACACTAGGAAGCATCATCAAATGACTACGATAGGATGGAAAAGATGCAGGCAGAAAAGGAATACGAGGTTGATTTAAGGAAGTGAAACTACCAGCCACGATCTCCGGGTGAGCATCGGCTTCGGCTCGGCTAAGTACATAGATGGATCCTTTAGCTTTGGTACCAGGTGCGGGAGTCTGACGATCGGGGCACTCACGAACGCGGTGACCTGGCTTCTTGCAGAAAAAAGCAAAAGAGAGGCCTATCATAGCATCCAACTCCGGGGTGAACGGGTTTCCTACAACCGTCACAAATTCGTCCTTGAGCTTGAGTTTGAGAGGGAGCATTGAAACGTCTCTTATTAGCATAGGCATTAGAAGAAGATGGAGTGAAAGGTCTTCTGTCATGGAAGTTTAACCTTGGATTGAAATAAGGGAAAGGAGATGGATTCTTCATCTTCGCTTCATCTCTAATGGCCTTAAAGGAGTTCTCGGCCCGAAGGGCATCATCATACAACTCTCCGAAAGAAGTAGAGCTTCTCCTTACTCTGCTTTGGAGCAAAGCACTAAGCTTATTACAATAGTAAAAAGCTCGATCTTCATCATCCTTGATGAGTCCTGGTGCAAAGTGAGCAAGCTTGTTGAATTGAGTGGTGAAGTCTTGAGTCATCAAATCACCTTGCTTGAAATCGATGAATTCTCTAAGTCTTTGTTGCTTGAGCTCCATGGGGTAAAATCGGTCCTCAACGAGAGCCTTGAAACATTCCCAATCGAAATTGATTTCAAGAATAGCGGTGGGATTAGTAATCGACCACCAGATGTCGTCTTCCCTCACGAGAAAGTGCTTAGCAATCCTCACCTTGTCTTCTTCACATACTTGATACAAGTCGAATTGCTTTTCCATCTCCCGAAACCACTCCGAGAGCTCGGTAGGGTCTGGTTCTCCTCCATACGGCGTGATCTTGCTCCTAGCAATTTGGCTAGCCACCCAAGCATAGCCTCCTTGGTGATTGTCTTCTCTATGAGGAGGGGCCTGGTTAACTTGAGCATTGGCCGCATCCAGCTGATTCCTTAGGACTTGTGTAAGAGCCTCTTGAATGACATTCTCTACGAGTCGAGGTCTAACCATCTTCGTAAGAGACAAAAATAAATCAAGGTTAATCCTAACACTTAGCATAAACAAAGAGACTACCAAGTAAAGTCCTTAATTTCTACCCATCTCTCATTTATTATTTCAAGGTCAAGTAATTTAAGTTTAGGGTTCACGTGTGTGCGTCGGGAGCGTCATAGGCTCTGATACCAACTGTGACAACCCTCGCGATAGCGGAAATAAAACATAACAAGCATGCAATTTATATAGCGGAAAATACGATATTTTTTTGAAACTTTTTACATGCCAAAAGAAAAGTACGAGGAATGTCAAATAAATACAAACTAAAGTATAACATACTACAAAGAGACGTAGTCTCTCAAAACGTTATCCAATATCAAAGTTGTTTAGCAAAACTAGCTAAGAAACGTCTAGGGGTGAATCATCGAGGCCAACACCCGCTAGCTCACACCCGAACCCAAAAACAACAAGCAAAATCCATCCAAGCAACCTGTTCATCCATGAAAACATGAACGCCACAGTCATTGGGGAGTAACTTCGGGTTCTCCTAGCCATATCACAAATAACATACTTAAACGGAAATACATAAGTAGAAGCATACATATATAAATATACATGTGAATTACGAGAAGGATAAATATTCATTTCAATATTAAAGATATAGGTGCATGAAGTACAAAACCGTAATCATCAGATTATAGACAAACTCGGGGAAGACACCCTTAGGCAACTATATACTCACTAGGGCTTACATCTCACCGTTAGCGGCATATATTTGATAAGATAGAGACTCGACATATAAACTGTAAGTATCAGATCATAGACAACTCGGGCAAAACACCCTTAGGCAACTATATACTCACTAGGGCTTGCATCTCACCGTTAGCGACATATACTTGATAAGGTAGAGACTCGTCAAACAAACCACGCCAAGTCATCCAACGGTCACAAATAATCAACATATAAACATCCATCCAAACATTCGATTATACTAACATTATCTCTCACGGTTAATGACACGCACTAGCATCATGTACATAGCACGTATGATCAATTCGAATCCACGGGATAAATATTTCCCTAAACGCATACACGATTAACATTTCGTATATGTAGACTCAATTCCTCCTGGTAGGACGATGATAATAATACGGTCCTAGTCTAAACCTGGCCAGACTCTCGGAAAAACATTTTCCGATTCGACATGCGATACACATTTCGCATCCAAGACTCGGTCAAACATAGAAGTCGAGTACCCCAAATTCGGTCAACCTTCACGAAAGAGGCGGAAAGAGCACAAGCATCATAAACAAGTGGTACGCTACATGCAATGACACCACCTCGCAAAGATACGACATTTGACGGTCGGGTCGATCAACGCATAGCGTTCGCCTCCCAACAACGTCGTCATATCTCCACTAAAACATGCATTTAAGAATTTAGGACACATCTTCTCGTCCCGACATTCCAGTCTAACGAGCGAGGAGGTTGCCGGGGAATGAGAGTTCCTAGCACTTAACAATTAGTGCTCAAATCAAGACATATGTAAAACAGACTCAAAGGGGGACATACCAAAAACCGTCACAAAACATGTGATATAAGCGAATGGAATATCATATATTCTAAACATGAATATTTAATGCTATTACGTAAATTTATACGATAAACGAACCATACAAACTATTATAAATGAATGTATAAGAGAAGATGTGGTAGAAAAGTCAGGGGAGTGCCAGCCGGTCAAGGGACCGGCCGTCGGCTACCCGGCTGGCACTTCATCAACAAACGAAAACCACCAAAAATACAGCGAGGTCCCAGCCGGTCAGGGGGACCGACAGCCGGGCACTCGGCTGGGAACAACACCACAACAAAATTCTCAAAATTGTCAGCCGTCTTCCCAGCCGGTCGGCTGACCGGCGGCCGGTCGGCCGGCTGGGACTACATTCAGCCGTGAATCAACATAGCTCAACCTTAAACTTCAACAATCATTAATAACTATCATCAACTATCAACAATCATCAACAATTATCAACAATCATCAACAATTATCAACAAACAACAACCATCATCAACAAACACAAATTCTATGAATACTCATCCTATTCCGATTACATTTACTAACATCAAAAACACATTAAAACACGTATTGATATCGAGTAACCCTTCACCGTTACCTTTTCGCATCTTCAATCTTTGTCTAGGTCCTCCTCCACTAGGTAGTAATCTTTGTCGGGGTCTTGGAGGTCTCCACCTACAATTAGACAACAAAAGATGAATATAATTCACCTCTGAGAAAGACGGATAAATTGAAAAATGAGAAAGACGGTAATTTTATTACCGAATAAGATAGAGGACGGTAAGAGGGGAAGATTATGACGAAAATTAGCGGATTTAAGTAAGGAATGAAGGAGTAGTGTGGAATTTAAGCTTGATCAAAAAATTGGGGTTTAGGGTTTTGGTTACTTGAAGAGGAAGAAGGTGAGTGGAAAAGTGAGTGAGGGAGTTAGGGTTATAAAGAGGGTGAGTGGAAAAAGCCCAAAATTCGCCTTCAGGCGTAACTCACACGGAATTTCGAGTAAAAACCGAATACGAACTCGGATTTGCTAAATTAAACACAGGAAACTAAGTTCTAGACTAAAACCAAAATTACGCTGAAAAGTATCCGTATAATATTTTTAAAATACAAATAAGGTACATTTGCGGGTGTTACAGAATATGTTGAATATATAATGGCTCTAATTAGATGATGGTCAAGGTGGTAAAGGATGTTGGTGGTTTGAACTTGTGGTGGTGTTTTGATTGTTGTCATGGAAGACGATGCAAGATGGGGTTTAAGATTTGGGTTGGTGAATTTAAATTGATAATTGAAACCTATTTAGTGGTTAATTTTCTTTGAAAGATCCCAACAACACAAAAAATCATGTTTTTCGTCCAGTCAAGACAAAATTGTGACTTTATTTTTTATTTTTACGGAAAATGTAAACCGGTGTCTTTCAACAAAAGAATGTAAATGTAAACGTGTGGTGCTTTTAGGCAAAAAAGAAAAGGTATTTTTTTGGTTATGCTTTTTCATTAACATGATTTACTCAATCATTGACATGAATGACCATTTTGCCCCTCCCATTTCAATACCATTCTTTTCAATTTTAATCTAGGTTTTTCATTTTACTCAACTCATCATTGGCGCCAGACCTGCCCACCACTACCACCAGCCACCCACACCCACTCCCCCCTTGCCTGTGCCGCCAAACGCGCTTCTCTTCCTTGTCCCACCAAACACATAACCACCGCACCTCTCCCTCCTCTTTCTTACGCTTAGTCACATGTTGTTTATTCTTGAACGCTGACCTACCAATGTCGCCCCCACCGACCAGGCGACTAGCTCGTCCCCCTGCCACCGCAGCCATCCCCTTCCCCTATCAACCTTAATTTTTATAAAGCTTAACTTAATCTCCCGTAAATTAATTTAGGTCAATCTAATTTGAAACTTAATTGGAAGTTAAATTTAGGAATTATTATAGGATTAATATGAGATTTATAATTGAAATTGAGTTATTTGATGAGCATTTGCTTAAATTTTTAGAGGAAAAGAAGAAGCGGGGATTTTTTTGATAAGGTAAAAAAACTAGACTGATAAAAAAATCAACATATACCATCCATAAGGATGGGAACGGTAAAAGAAAATCAAAGATTTTCAAATTTTACAAAAAAACAAGCACAATATTGTGATACACGGATTGTGGATCCTTGCCGAACTATGGTACACGGATTGGAGATCCTGGCCGAACTGCGGTACACGGGAAACCACGGAGGGGCGCACTTGCATGCACAAGCGTAGAAATATGCATTTGTGGAGTCGCCACAAATTTTTATGGAAAATTGGAACCGTTCGAATACTTCATGCCATGTCAAGCACTACAAGAAAATGCTTCAGTAGCGACAGAATTTTTGCGACGGACATAAATATCGTAGCAAAAGAAACATTGCGACGGATCCTTCAATGGAAATTGAATTTTGCGACGGACTTGCGACGGAAATTCCGTAGCAGCGTTTTCAGTCATGGCGCCTGCACATTTCATATCGCGGGAAAGGCTGGAAAGGAATTTCCGTCGCAATCCGTCGCAGATTTGCAACTTTGCGACGGAACTAGAGATGGAAATTCCGTCGCAAGGTCAAAATGTTGACTCGAATATTGAATCTGCATAGTGACAGGTGGCAGAGACCATGAGACGGAATATCCGTCGCAGGTTTTTTTTAATATAATAACAGCGCATCTCTCTTCCCCGTGTTTACTTTACTTTACCAAATTCTCAATTCGAAAACAACATCCACTCCACCGACGATTTGCGACACCAATTCCTCCGCCGCCACCAGAACACCGGAGCCACTTCACCACCGTCGGTTGACTCTTTCTCTCTCCCAGAACACCCAAGTACGCCCCCTCTCTCTCCCTTTCCTTTTCCCCCTTCCTCCATTTCCAGATCTATCTACCACCAGCTGCCGGCGCCTCCCCCTGGCTGACCGCCGACCGCCGGCCCCACCCACCCCTTCCCCTTCCTCCTTGCCCCCTTCCCTTTCCCCTTATTTCTTCTCTCCTTTTCCCCTTCCCCTTCTTTCTCCTCTCCCACTGGTGGCTGCCACCACCCCCTGCCGGCGTCACATCCCTCTTCCTCCTTTAAGTTGTTGTTGTTGTTGTTGTTGTTGTTGTTGTTGTTGTTGTTGTTGTTGTTGTTGTTGTTGTTGTTGTTGTTGTTGTTGTTGGTGTTGTTGTTGTTGTTGTTGTTGGTGTTGTTGTTGTTGGAGGTTGGAGGTTGGAGGTTGGAGGTTGGAGGTTGGAGGTTGGAGGTTGGAGGTTGGAGGTTGGAGGTTGGAGGTTGGAGGTTGGAGGTTGG
>JAIUZE010009408.1:0-55000 GCA_022085475.1 Heliosperma pusillum | reverse complement strand
TCCTCTTTTTTTTTCGCTGTTGACTTGTACATTATTTGTATGTTTTGGCTTGTACATTCGAATTATTTTTGTAAATTCGGATTTTGACTTTGTTTCGGGCGCGAGCCACAAGTTTGATGTATATGCCCTCTTTCGGTTGTCTCTATTGGTTGGCATTTTCTGTTCCTACATGTTAGTCAAAAAAATAATTTTGTAGAATCACATAACAAAAAATCACATATGTAACATCGGTGGCCTAAAATGACGCAACATGAAAAATGGAAAGTGCGAAATGCGCAAAATGACCGGAAATGTACAAAAATGACTGGACGGTAGGGAGGGCTACCCCTTAAACAAAAGAAATTTGTTGAAAGAAATGTAAGTATAAATAAATTGTAAACAATGTCTGGAAATGATTTCCTAAAAAAGAATAAAAGAGAAAAATGAATAAATGTGCTCGTTTGGCGGCCATGCTAATTTTCGTCTCGGAAAGCGAATCCGACAAAATTTAGGAAATCCAAAATTTTTAAGGAATTCGGTGTTTTAATCACATCCGCATCCTATAGGAATAGGAAGTTGTAGTCGGACGGAACATAGGAAAGACCCAAGGCTGGAAATCAGGACAAAGACCCTTGGGAAGAAGCGCAGCAAGAGTTGCGAGCCTTCGAAAGAGCGCAGCACCTGCTGCGTCACTTCCTGCGCAAGTCCGTGTTTGATTAAAATTGGGAAAGAGCGAACAATATAAATAGATGTGTTGGGGAAGCTATATTCGTATACAAATCTTCCGTCTAATACTCGTCTATCACAAAAAAAATCTAACTATAAAATGTTTCCCGATAATGCATGCTCTTTAAAGTCATCTTAAGGAGTGGACGAATGAGTTCACAAATGTAGAAAAGTATGATATGGGTGCTTTCAATTTAGGATCAATCTTGAGCCTAAAACTGTTGAAGGAAGTGAGGCCCTTCTTGGATGCTTGTCTTGAATATTGGGACCCTAATTTGCATGTTTTCGCCTTTCCTGGAGGCGATATTTGTCCATTTCCTGAGAAAATTGATGCTATTGGAGGGTGGGACCCTGAAGATGCACCAGCTATACCTCTTAGCTCCCAAGGGTATAAGAATAAATTTAGGGACCTTCTTGGATTGACCAAGGCTGAGGTAGATCGATATGTGACCTCAAAGGGCGTTCGTATGAACGATTTTGTTGATCAATTCATAAATGGGGGGACCCTTCTATTTCATATGCTGCGAGGCGCAGAGCATTTGGGTTTTGTCTTTTACATTGTTATATCCTGCAAGGCCACATGGATAAGGATATGAGAGGAGACCCTCTTTTCTTGAATTTGGTGGAGCAATTAGAGCTGCGCAAGAGCCCTCCCTGCCTTTGTCTGAGCGAGATCATTCTTGGACTAGATAATAGAAAGGCGAATCGGGAATTTCCATATCTGGGCAATTCCATCATCTTGCAAGTAAGAACCTTTTTCTTTTCTTTCTTTTTTTCTTCTTTTTTTGTTTCGTCTTTCTTTCTCTTTTTTTTTTCTTTTTTTGTCTTTCTTTTTTTTTTTGTTTTTTTTTGTCTTTTGACATGTTCGTTTCTCGCTGCATATATGGTTGATGGAACGGCTGCGGCTGATCAAGCCCCGAGTTAATGTACCCGGATATCGTGCTCGATCAGTCACTATGAGAACCCAACTCTACCTGGTGGACTTTTTCCGGATATGCAATTATTGAGAAAATAAGTTAAAGAGTGAAGGTGGCGCTTTGATTCGATGGGTCGTGCCATGGTGGCACCTCAGGTCAGTCACTAGGGTATCCTCTCTGGATTCTACTCGGTCAGTTCGTCTTCCTGGCTTGGAATTCATGGTTTGTATATTTCCTGAGAGGTTATTGAGACAAGTGGGCCTTAAACAGAAAATTCTGAGGCTTGATACTGTTCTCCAGACTGCCTTGGCTCATACTGCAGAGTCTTGTCGAGAATGGGCCACTAGGTGGATTCAGAGGAACATGTGGTTCATACCTGTTCCAATTGGCTCGTTGTGAGTGTCTCGCTCATATTTGCAATGGAGAACTACTAGTTGTGAAAGACGGGTTTCGCAATCCTTCCAAACTGTGGAGCACGGGATACCACGGCTGGAGAAACGAGGGAGAAGCGTGAAAACACGCAACTGGGGAGTCGCCACCAACTTTTGTGGGAATTTGGAACCGTTCGAATACTTTATGCCATGTCAAGACACAAAGTGATGACATGAACACTAAGAACTCGTCACCCTTAGCATTCTACGTCTAGAATGACTCTCGTGGATGCCAATGAACACGGATGTTCATAGAGATCTGGAGTAAGGGGTGAGGGTACGTATTAGGAAGTTCTTTTTATCGAACACCTAATCCCGCCCGCCTCGATAGCGGCCTCTACTAATGATTAGGGAAACTCTTCTGTTATCGATGTGTTGTCGGTTATATGCATGTTACGAAACATCCCATTTTAATCCTAGCATGTGAGCTTAGACTATGTCGGTTGACATGTAGTTTAGCAATTAATTATGTCGAATAGGGTTTAGTATTGATTGGCATGTGAGAACACAAGTAATTAAATCATACAATGATTAAATAAAACTACAAAAGAAATATTACAATTGATTACAACGAGTATGGGATCTAAGTCGGAAATATGTTTGAAAGATAAATTGAAATAAAGAAAAGATTTAATTAAACTAAAACGAAATCAGATTAGCAGTTATATTAGGGTTAATAGTCGATTTATTTACTAATTAAACTACGTCAAAGCGACTCAGGAAGATCAGAGACAGAAACCAGCCCAGAACAGGCGCAGCAAGAGATGTGTCCTCGAGAAGAGGCGCAACACTCTGTGCGTCTGTTCCTGAGTTGGGTTCTGGCTGTGAAGCCAGAATCGCAATCAGTTAGTGTTCGTTGGTGATTTACGGTTTATTAATGAGCTACAAGACTAATTTAAGTGATTTAAGTCATATTAATTATACTAACTATACAAAAGACGAATCTAGAGATTTGATAATAACAAATCTAACTTCGTAAGACAAAATTGATAGATGACAAAAAACCACTAATATCGATTATTAGGGATCTAAGTCAAGAACTAAATAAATCATATAAAAGAAATAATGAAAGACTAAAGAAAAGGTTTTGAAAACGACTTTGACATAGATCCGACATGAATCTTACATTAGATAAAATAAAGTACAATAAAAAAAAGATGGGATTAAACACCCTCAGACTTACATGTTGACGAAACGAGATATGAACTAAAGTTATCGATTTAGCGACAGCTCAACTCGAATGTAAAAAAGTGCCCTCGTAAGAGGAACGATCGATTAATTAAGATTGATTATAGTTGAGTTGGTCAAATTGGTAGGTCAATGCAATAACGTGACGGGAACCCAGAAGGATCTGAGCTTACGTGGTCGATTGATCAAGCACGTAGTTGTCAAAATGCTTAGAGCAAGGTCTAGAATGCAAAGGGAGAGAAAGAAGGGGCGGAACACTCACGTGCCTTGAAAGTGTGCACGAACCTCTTCTTATATAGGGAGAAATTTGAAGAGTTATAGAATAACTCGAACACGGAAAGAAATCTAGAAAATATTCCGGAAACAGGAAAACAGAGCTGGGGAATAGGCGCAGCAGGAACTGTGACCCTTGGAAGAGGCGGAGCACCTGCTGCATTACTTCCTGAGCAGTTTCCTACTTTGAAAGAAAGATTTCCGCGTTTCTTTATGGGAATTGCGGTAGATTTCGAATTCTTTTCTAAATAAAATAAGAATATATTTTACCGAGAAAAGATAAGTATTGAAACATTAAAATATCCTGAATTCCCGAGCGTTCAGGCACGGTTTTAAAAGATGGTTTAGAAAATGAAGCGGTTTTTTACCCGAACTCAAATAATGACTCTAATGACTGTCAAAACGACCGTATCAGTACGTAGATGACGACCAAGGGGTAGAGACAACTGTTTGAGCTATCACATGATGATAAACTTACGAATTGTTTGAAATTGTTCCGCATACCAAACATGCGGCCCAATCATCACTAGGTGGTTGGCGGAAGGTGTAGATTCGAGGTATCTACACTAGTACCCCTGAGGAGGGTGAGAAATTGAGGAAACGTGAGCCTATAGACTACAAGGTTGCAAAATTGTTAAAGAGAAGGAAAAGTATCTGACTGAAGGGGAGGAAGAAGCCGGATTCCTAATTGTTCATCCACCAAAGAAACCGAAAACTACTCCTGTTGCGAGGATAGTGATGGATAAAATGGTAATGTTAGACCTCGAGAAAAACCATTGCTGATAAGTTTTGAAATAGCGCAAGAGCGCCTAGCTCGTGGTCGAGACAAGAAGAATGGCAAGGGTGACAAAGGCAAGGGGAAGATGGGAGAATAACCTTAGTCACAAAATATTATTTAGTATTATTACTATTTAAGTTTGTAATAAATGGTGGGATTTTTAGAATCCTAACCTAGCTTTTCATTTCAACATTTTATTTATGTACGTAGCGTATTATTATTAAGGAATAATGAATAAAGATTTTAAGTTAGTTAAGAAACTAATGCGTTTTTTTCTTTATTATTCTTGTCGAATTTCAAATGCAAATGCAAAGGTCCTTCTATTTACATTTAAAAGTAAAGGCGGGTTGTATCATGTGAAGGATTGCCTACGTAATCATTAGAAAAAATGAAATCAAACCCTGCGCGTAGTTCGAAAAATGTAAAAGAACAATTGTTCGAAGCAAGAGCTTGTAATGAACTTAGAAAAAGGTGGCATGTGCCTTTCTTACTACCAAAAGAAGTACAATTCATTTTATTTGATGACATGAGGATTATCCAAATGTCAAAATGAAGGAGCATAGTGACATTAAAAGGACTGGTCAAGGGCCGGTTTTATTTCGTGTCACATGAGCGGCACGTGGGGTAGTGCGAGGCACGTTTGTGTTGTTTCCCTGGCCTAGGCTAAGGGTAGTACCATTTCAATTGGTCTAGGTTGGAAGGGTTAGCAAATTCATTCTCATCCAAGTCGGTGATTCTAACTACACCTTCTGAGAGTATGGATTTGACTAAGAAAGGCCCAGCCCAGTTAGGTTTGAACATTCCTCGTGGATTAACAGGTAGTAGAGCTCTGACTGATTTGAGCACGAAGTCTCCTTCTTTGATGTTGTTGGACTTAACCCGTTTATTAAATGCTCATTTGATACGTGCCTGATATGTATGTACATTGTGTAATGCAAGCAGCCTTCGCTCATCCAAGAGGATGAGTTCATCATATCTATCCATTTTCCAATCAGCTTCCAGGATTTGACTTTCTAAAATAATACGGAGAGATGTGATTTCTAGCTCTACTGGTTATACTGCTTCCATTACGTAAGTTAAAATAGAAATGCGTGGCCCCAGTGGGTGTCCTAACTGAAGTGCGATAGCCCAATAATGCAAAAGGTATCTTGCTTGGCTAATCACGGTAATTGTCGATCATTTTCTTGAGGATTGTGACGACATTTTTATTAGCTGCCTCTACCGCGCCATTAGTTTGTGGTCTGTAAGGCGAGGAATGATGATGCTTGATTTTGTATTTGGCTAGCAATTTCTTAGTCTCAGCCTGGAAATGTGATCCATTATCACAGATGATTTCATGTGGGAACCTATATCGACAGATGATGTTGGTTTGTATGAACTTTGCCAAATTTTTAGCATTGAGAGTAGTGTAGGATGTTGCCTCGACCCATTTGGTGAAGTAATCGATGGCTACCAAAATGAAGCAGTGACCTCTTGTTCTGGCTGGGGTGATCTTTTCGATGATGTCGATTCCCTAAGCAGAAAATGGCTAAGGAGATATCATAGTGTAAAGCATTGAGGGAGGGATATGTTGTACATTCCCAAAGATTTGGCAATTATGGCAATGCCTGACGTACTTAATACAATCTAACTCCATTGTCGTCCAGTAGTATCCTAGACGTGTGATTTTCTTTGCCATCATAGGTTCGCTCATGTGGGGACCGCACTCTCCATCGTGAACTTTTTCCATTACTTTTTGTGCTTGTGAATGATCAAGGCAACGCACGATGACACTAAGAAATGTTCTTTTGTACAATTCCCCTTGTATGAGGAGGTATTGAGAGGTTAACAGGCGTATGGCACGCTGTCCCCTCCTATCTATTTATGGCGGGTATGTACCATTGATTTTGAAGTTTAGAATGGCTAGGAACCAGGGTTCCTCTGGGCTTTCTTCTTCATCTGTAAGTTGGTACACATAGGCTGGTTCTGACCGTCGTTCGGTGCATTACGGCATTTCGATCATGTTGTCTGCCATGTTGATCATGGGCGCAAGTTTCGCAAGAGCGTCTGCGAACTGATTCTCTTCTCGAGGTAGATGTAGATAAGTGACTTGATCAAAGAAATGGGCGACTTGGTCTATCCTAGCCTGATAGGGTGCTAGGCTTTCACTTCGAATCTTCCAGGAACCTGTAACCTGGTTGATGATCAAGGATGAGTCTCCATGAACCCGAAGATTTTTAATGCCTAAACTGACTGCTGCTTGTAGTCCAATGAAGCAAGCTTCATATTCTGCCGCGTTATTTGTCACCTCGAAGTCGACTTTGACAGATAGTGGTATATGCTCACCTCCAGGAGTAATGAGCAATATTCCTACTCCAAATCCTCTTAAGCTGGATGCGCCATCAAAATAAAGGTCTCAGGAGTCCATACAAGTATGTAGTATGTCCTCGTCCAGTAAAGACCGCATGTCTAATGTTTCAGAATCGTCGATGGGATTGTCTGCGTAAAACTCAGCTATGGCGCGTCCCTTTATGACTTTCAGAGGTACGTATTTGAGATCGAACTCTGAGAGCATTAAGGTCCATCGTGCCAAACGTCCGTTGAGAATGGGTTTCTTGAAGAGGTATTTGACAGGGTCCATTTTAGAATATGTGATACACGGGTTTGCAATCCTTTCCGAGGTCGTGGCGCGCGTGGAGCCATGGACGGAGAAACGAGGGACAAGCGTAGAAATACGCATTTATGGAGTCGACACCAACTTTTGTGGGAAGTTGGAACCGTTCGAATACTTCATGTCATGTTAAGACACAAAGTGATGACATGAACACTAAGAACTCGTTACCCTTAGCATTCTATGTCAAGAATGACTCTCGTGGATGCCAATGAACACGGATGTTCGCAGAGATCTGGAGTAAGGGGTGAGGGTATGTATTAGGAAGTTCTTTAATCGAACACCTAATCCCGCCCGCCTTGATAGCGGCCTCTACTAATGATTAGGGAAACTCTTATGTACTCGATATGTAGTCGGTTAAATGCATGCTATGCAACATCCACGTTTTAATCCTAACATGTGAGCTAGCTATGTCGGTTGAACATGTAATTTAACGTTCAATCGTGTCGAAATAGGATTTTACAATTAATTGCATGTGAAAGGCAAATAAATCATACAATACAGTGATTAAATAAAACTATGAAAGAATTATTACAATTGATTCTGGGATCTATGTCGGAAATATGGCCAAAAAGAAAGGTTTAAAAAAAATGACTAAACGAACAGATTAGCAGCGATATATAAATACGCAATTAAGACTACGTCGGAGTGAATCAGGAAATTCAGAGACAGAATCCAACCCATAACATGCGCAGCACGAGGTGCGTCTTCTAGAATAGGCGCAGCACGAGGTACGTCTGTTCTTGAGTTGGGTTCTGGCTGTGAAGCCTGAATCGCAATCAGTTAATATTCGTTTGTGTATTTACGGTTTATTAATGATCTAAAAGTCGAATTGAAGTGATTTAACAGATTAAATTATACTAATTATATGAAAGACGAAAAAAGAGACTAGATATGGATGGATCTAACCTCTAAAGACACAATCTGTTTTAAAAGACGACAGACAACCCACTAATATTGATTATTATGGATATAAGTCAAGTAAAACTATCTAATTAGATTAAAAGACGATTTATAAGAAATAATAAAGACTTATAAAGGGTTTGAAAAGGTTCGAGCATAAATCCGACATGAATCTTACATGATACGAAATAAAATACAAAATAAAATACGGGATTATTACACCCTCGGACTTAAATGTTGACGAAACGATATTAACTAAGTTGCGTTTTAGCAATAGCTTGACTCGAATGTAGAGAAAGTGCCCTCGTAAGAGGATCGAAAACCGATTAGTTAATTAAATTGATTAAGTGTAGTTGGTCAAATTGGTAGGTCTATGCAAGAACGTGACGGGAACCCAGAAGGATCTGAGCTTACGTGGTCGATTGATCGAGCACGTAGATGTCAAAATGCTTAGAGCAAGGTCTAGAATGCAAAGAGAGAGAAAGAAGGGGCGAAACACTCGCGTGCCTTGAAAGTGAGCACGAGCCTCTCCTTTTATAGGGAGAAATCCGAAGAGTTTTGGAATGACTCGAACATGGAAAGAAATCTAGAAAATATTCCGGAAACATGCAAAACGAGCTGGGGAAGAGGCGCAGCAGGCACTGCGATCCTAGGAAGAGGCGCGGCGCCCGCTGCGTCATTTCCCAAGCATTTTCCTAATTTGAAAGAAAGATTTCTGCGTTTCTTTATTGAATTGCGGTACATTTAGAATTTTTTCTAAATAAAATACAGATATATTTTACCAAGAAAGATAAGTTTTGAAATATATCAATATCCAGAATATTCTCGAGCGTTCAGACACGGTTTTAAAAGACGATTTATAGAAAATGAAGCCGTTTTTGACCCGGACTCCAAATAAACTCTAATAACTGTCAAAACGACCGTATTGGCACGTAGATGACGACTAAGGGATAGACACAAGTGTTTGAGCTATCACATAATGAAAAACTTATGAACTGTCATAAATTGTTTCGCATACCAAACATGCGGCCCAATCATCACTGGGTGGTAGGCGGAAGGTGTAGATTCGAGGTATCTACACAACCCCCTTTTTGACTGAAGCTTGGACAAGACAAAATTCAAATTATAGCCATCAGGTCAGTCAAAGATTACAACCTGATGACTATGGCGACGCGAGGCGGTTCTAGGGGTCTGAACGAAAGACATGTCGTCGGGAACATTTTAAATTCCGTCGACTGTCGGGGAGGGTCGTTTAAAATATGTTAGACTACGTACAAAAGCTCGAAAGCCAGAAGAAAGAGTCGGATCTTAGCATCTTCTTACTTGGATTAAGGTTGCGATGTGAGGCTCGCCAGCCGTCCGAAAGGCATACGTAATGAGGCTCGCCAGCCGCTGGGGATATGGCGCGTAATGAGGCTCACCAGCCGCTGGAGATGAATATCATACGTGAGAATCGGCTTGTCTCTGCCTTCAAGTGAACTCTCGTTGGGGAAACATATGTTGAAACTTGATATATAGAATATTCTGTCAGGATCGAATCATTCCGAGAATTTGCTCGGCTGTGGCGAACAAACATCTTGACGATAAAGATGGCCCACAGATTGTATATCCGGAAAAATGGATTTTGCTGAGATGATGTGACGGTTTTGAAGCCTGCAGAGGCACATGTCTTGAAAAAGAACCAACTTATGAAAAAAAGAAGTCGGAGAAGAGGCGCATAAGACTTGGGCCCACAAGTAACGAACTTGTAACCAACTTTCAAATTTAGGCAAAACACTGCTAAGGAAAGGGCGCAGCAAGAGCTGCGACCTTTGGAAGAGGCGCAGCTATTGCTGCGTTCTTCCCGAGCTTTTCCCTGTCTGATAAAGGCGCAATCAACTAACTCGAAAACCGCTTCGAAAATCCCTTTACGGTAGGTCATTTAGATGAAACTTGGTATTCCGGAACCCTTGTGTAATGGGTAAACTTGTTGTCGCATTATATTTTCAGTTTGTGACGGTCTCTGTAGGACGCCTTTCTTGGGCATAACCTCTATTATAGCAAAATGTTGTCGAATTTTCGTCTCAAACCCATAATTAGGCTTTGAATTTAGAGTTGAGTTGACCCCTACCCTACGTGTGTAGTCGGGTTCTCAAAAGAATGGTCAAAGATGACCATAAAACCTCTCGAAAATGACTTGAAACGTCTTAAAATGTGCTTGACATGTTTGAAACCGCTGAGGATTTGCTTGAAATAATGGCCTCCAATACCTCCAATAGAATTAATGGCCTCGCCATAAACCATTTCATTAAACGAGAAACTACGACGATTGTTCTTAATACAAAATGAAAAACCTTCCATGTCTAACACGGAAATGGAGATAATGTTCTTGGTAAGAGTTGGTACATAATAACAATTATTTAAATACAACTCTAAACCATTAGGCAAAAGAAGAACGTAGGTGCCCACGGAAACTGCGGCTTCCTTAGCTCCATTTCCCATGCGCAGGTCCACGTCACCCTTGGCTAGTGCTTGCGCGTCCTTCAGCCCCTATACATGATTACAAAGGTGAGAACCACATCCGGTATCAAATACCCAAGAAGATGTACTAGCAAAGTTAATATCTATCATATAGAGTGATGAAAGAATTTTACCTGACGTTGTCACACAACCGTCCTTCTTGTCTTTCAAGTATTTGGGGCAATTGCGTTTCCAATGCCCTTTGCCATTACAATAATAGCAATCCGCGTCCGCGTGTATGTTGACTTTGGGCTTGGGCTTAAAAAAGACCTTGCCCATTCCCTTGCCGATTTTCTTGAAAAGAGTCACCCTTTCCTTTGTCCTTCTTCACCCCAAGGCTCATGTTCTTCAGTTTTATTGAAAGAACGTACTTGGGTTCACTCCCACTAGCCTCCATGTCCCTCTCCGCTTGGGTGAGGGGTTCATGGAGTTCATGGAAACTCTTTTCCATGCCATTCATGTTATAGTTCACCCTAAATTGGGTGAACTTTGGTGTGAGTGAATGAAGGATTCTACCCACCACTAACTCCTTTGGAATTTTGCACCCTATACGCTCTAAGGTGTCGGCGTGCTCAACCATTTTGAGCACGTGTGGGCCAACATTTTGGCCCTTTTGGAGCTTAGTATCAAAGAATCTCGTAGCCGCCTCATATTGGAGAATTTTAGGAGCTTGAGAAAACATCGATGTTATCCTCGTGAATATCGCATATGCATCGAGAGATATCAATTAGAGTTTGAGTTTGGGTGAGATTGACCAAATCAAGACATTCTTGACGTCATTGGAAACCTTCAAATAAAGGTCCTATTCGGCCCGAACTACCGCGGACGATCATGGCCCGCTTTCGGTGGGGGGCTCTTCGACCAAGTATCGAAGCACGTTATCGTATATCGCGGCGCTCTTGATCGTTGATTCCCATTCAACGAAGTTACTACCGTCATCTTTTAGGACACACTTGTCCATGACGGATCTCAACCATGAGTCTTACCCAAGGTTGCGTTGTTTAATGAAGTTGACATTGTGCGAATATGGTTACTACAACAAAAAGAAATATATAAACATTCATTGTTATGATAATTTACTTGAAAAACATTTTAACAAGTTTAGCATTTATATAATGACCTCTCACTAAATTATATAAATGATTCCAAGACCCATCTTTAAATAAAAATAGTCATCGTATGCTACCTTTATCTAAAAATGGTAAGTCACTACTCGACTAATTCTACCCTTAGAACTCTTGGTTGACGGATTTCAACTAAATCCATCTCCTAGTCCCAAGATAACGCTTATCTCGTTGAGTCCAATCCAATTTTAGCTTGTGATCGTATCACCCTACTTACCCGAGGTAAAAAGGGACCCACGAGCGTGGTAGCCCTAATGAACACGGGATTCATAGGTGTTATTAATTGGTAAGGCTAATCTCAATTTTTAAATATGTGAGAGATCTTGTCAATTTAGTTATTAATTCCCTATAAGTGAACTAAGTCGGTGAATTGTGAATAACGTTGAATTGACAATGACGGAAAATTAAATGCATTTGTGACGATTTTGGCATGAGCGGAAATAAAGCAAGCAACCAAACAACGAAAAAATCTTAGTATGGCCACCTAGCTAATCAAATTAACTAGATAATTAGAAATTCGGAAACCAACTCCTTGGTCCCTTGCCTCTTCACTTGGAACGCCTTCCAAAAATGGCACCGTCTTGGGGGAGTCACCGGTCTTCATAAAAATAATTACAAATATACAAATATACAAATTCCTATTATACATTTATTCTATAAAATGAAATTATTAATTATTACAAAACCGGCGATACGAGATCGCAATAAAATTACAACCAAACCATTATTCCCTTACATTACGAGTAATAACGATTAAAAATAACCAGGTCATACTAGGTACAAAAATTGCATAAATTATTAAATAAATGACATTCATTCATTCAACCATAAATAAAATAAATTGCTGCAAAATTCATGCCAAAATCGCCCTAAACACATTCATGCTCATTGTAGCTCGATTTTACGGGATTTGTTGATTTTTAATCATTAAAAATCAATATCAACATCTAAATCTCATTTAAATTCAAACTAATTAACTAAATTGTTTTAGAACTCGAAATTAGTCCCTACTAATTTTGTTGGTCATTGATTAGATCGATTTGATTTTATTTGCTAAATATATCGGTTTAATCATAACTATTATGAAATAAACCCAAAATAAAATATAAACATCATAAAAATTTGAAACCAAAAATTTTGTACATTCTGAAACATTTCCAGAAACTCCAAAAATAAAAAATATTTGCTTAAAAAATTTAAATTAATTTTATGAACAAATGACTTTGTATTTAATGGTTTTCTCAAATAAAAATCATTAAATATAGTAAAACAGTGAAACAAATTTACCAGAAAAGAATTTTCATGACCAGAAAAGAATGTTTCAATTTTATGAACATTATAATCTCATATTATCGACTTTTATCTCATAAAAATCAATAAACATGCAATAATTAATTAAAAGTCACGAAATTTTACATACAATACGTAAGACATGCATGCGAGATTATATTAAAATTTCATGGCCAGAATCAACATGCAACTATTTTTAGTTAACTTTTAACATCAAATATGCATATTAACTCGCTTTAAAAGCCAAAAATCAAAATAAATAGCAAATTAATCCCAAAAATCACGAAATTTGACCACAAACATTTTGAAGTCAGTAGGTATACATGCTTCAAAATATTTCGTCAGAATCATATTTTAACTCAAATTTTTGATTTTTTAGTTATCTTATAACTTTAAAAAAAAATTGTCCAAAATGAACATGCATGCTACAAGCTAGCTCTGATACCACATGAAAGTCCATAGACCTTAATTAGACTCCTCTAATTAGTGACTAAATTATTTTTAATTTAGTATTTAATGATCTATGTAACATGCATGCAAATATAAAGACATTTATGTAAAAGAAGAAATTTTCTCACATTGAAATGGAAATGATATGGGCATAACAAGAACTCCTTCTTGTTGTTCTTGAGCTATTATATAGATGATCCCCCAAAAATATCCAAACTAGAAGATCTCCTTTAAATTGCACCCAAGACTAACCCAAATAAACTTAACTTATTATTAACTAGATAATAAGAAAAGTTACACTAATATTAAAATATACTACTACTATAGTAATACTTGGTGAATATTAGTGTATGAGAGTTTTAGAAAGATGAGAGGATTTTAGTGAGATAAAGCAAATAAGCAAGAATGAACAACACAAAATGAACAACCATATTGCCCTTTTATAGGCAATATGGCCGGTCACTTTAAGCCTTACAAGGGACTTATTTTGCTTATTTTAATTCACATGCAAAGTGCTAGAGTGTAGTGTTGAGTGAAATGATTTTAGGTTTACTATTCATGTCATAATCACATGTAACTTGTGAGTATGAACAAGATCAACCATCATCACTTCACACTCCTACATGACCGGCCACTAGTGGCTTTATATGATACATTTTGATTTTTGATATTTGTCCCACAAATACTTATTAATCATATGCTTAATTATCTTGTATAATTAAGTGTTAATTTGATCATATAACAATTATATGACACAAACAAATAAATAATATGTACTTAACATTTTAAGTGATATTTTACCATTATATCAATATATAATGGGTCCCACAATGCTTAGTTAATTTATTTTACAACTCCTTGTAAATATAACTAGTTTTTTAACCCGTGTAATTACACGGGGTGGTAAAGTTTTGCACTTTCACGTTTCAATGTGGTGTTCTCTTGACCATACTACAACTATTATCTAATTAAGTTAAGTTGTAGTTATAGAAGATTTCATTCATTACAAATATGGAAACCAATCAAGTTGTCAATCAGCCGAGGGCCTAAGCCTGGCTCGTTGTTAGATTAAAGAGGGTACTATTTTTTTCATATTAAATTTCATTCACATACCCTTTTATATCGGATTTTCAATATTAAAATAAAAAATGTACTTTGCATACAATAGTATGTTAGATATAAAGTCTAAGTGGTACTATATTGCATGGCTCATAAACATCATATCGTTCAAGACTACTAGAAGTAGCAAACTTTTAAGGGCTAATTAAGATAGCAAATACGTTAGGTCGTAGGCGTGTTTCTTGCAATCGGGTTTACTATCTTAAGTAACAATTACACTCCATCACCTCCAAATTTTGGCTGATATAACGCATTCTCATTTGCGAGCAAACAACAAAATGAAAACCCCATTACCAGACACAAAGATTAATAGGCAAAATCATAATTAAAGACCATATAACAAACGTATCTATAGAGTTGTATATGTACATCCATTAAAACTAAATTGAGTACCTTAAATATTTCTATATTACATATCCAAAACATATGGCATATAACCTTTGAGATTAGCATAGTATTGTACAACAATCACATAGAACCTACAAAACAACTATTATGATTCAATGGCCACAACATTTTCCTTAAGTTGTAGCCTTGTTAGAACTTGAAAAACAATTGTAACAACCTCACATTAGTTGCACGACTTTACAAAAATAAATAGAATACATATTTTTACAAAGTCATGGGGATGGATATTAGGATAGATTCCTATATTTAAATGTCTAGAATGACCACCAACCAAAAAATGAAGAGGACATACGCTTAGTGCATACTTTCATCCTACTTAACTATCCAATCTATTTTAAGAGTAAAATGGCAAAAACAGTACTCCGTAAGTCATTTATAAACAATAAAAACTAATCTTATATTCCATACCAAAAACAATAATTTACAAAAACGTAAACATACCTTACAAAAAGATGGATCCCTCACTATTGTCCTCCATAGAAGATGCCTTATATATGAGAATGTAAGTAGAAGCATAAGACAACACTTAGGTTATAAATAATTGAAGGGGGAAGGGGAAGTGGAAGGGAAAGGGGTTAGATACTTAAATGATCAATTAAATTAGTGAAATAACTATGAAAGTTAAATAGTAATAATGAGGGTAAAGGAGAGGATGACAAGTCTAAAACGTGAGACTGAATGCTATATGAGGATATGACGCAAGAAATAAGGTGAGGCCTCCTTTGAGTATAATATGTATTAGTTATGTTGCCTGAAAGTTCATAGACCTTAATTAGACTCCTCTAATTAGTTGCTAAATTACTTGTTAATTTAGTATTTAATGATCTATGTAACATGCATGCAAATATAAAGACATTTATATAAGAGAAGAAATTTCCTCACATTGATATGGAAAATATAAGGGCACAACAAGAACTCCTTCTTGTTGTTCTTGAGCTAATAATATGGATGAATACAAGTAATCCCCAAAGTAGAAGATCTCCTCTAAGTTGCACCAAGATTAACCCAAATAATCTACCCTTATTATTAACTAGATAATAAGATAGATATTATTCTACTAATATTATGACTATATTACTACACTAGTAATACTTAGTAAATATTAGTGTTTGAGAGTTTTAGTAAGAAGATGAGTTTTTTTAGACAAGTAAGGAAACAAGCACAAAATAAAGAAAGTACAAAATGAACACACATGCTCATTTTATAGGCCATTTGGCCGGTCCAAATTGTCCAAATAAGGACTCTTATTTTGCATAATTTGATCACATGCATTAGAGTGGAGTGTTGTAGAACAAGTGATGATTGTTTACTACTTGTTATGTCACTTTCAAAAGGTAACTTAGGAGTGTAAACATGAACAAAAATCATCACCTTGTAACTACAAGCCAACCGGCCACAATGGCCTTAGTTTGGTCCATTTTGATTTTTGATATTTGTCTTACAAATACTTATTGATCATATGGTTAATTATCTTGTATAATTAAGTGTTAATTTGATCATATAACAATTATATGACTCAATTAAATAAATAATATGTACTTAACATTTTAAGTAATATTTTACCATTATATCAATATATAATGGGTCCCACAATGCTTAGTTAATTTATTTTACAACTCCTTGTAAATATAATTAACTAATTACCTCTATCTCAAAACCTCAACTAATTTAGTAATTTAACGATTAATTACTAAGTTAAATCTTATTTAATCGTATTAAAATAAGATATAAATTTATTAGTCAATTATCGCATAATTGAAAAATAAGCTTAATCGAATTTGAGTTCTTAACTCAATTTCTAACAATTAACTCTCGTACATATCGAATATATGTAATGTACTAATTAACTGTATCGTATACAAATAATTAGTTACTATTTGGATTTCATCCTTTAGGTGTGACCGAAAGGGATCAGTTGATCACCGCCGTCAAACGACAATAACGTCAAACTCTAGTCAGCCAACCGTTATTGATTTACGTTAATCAACTGACTAATCATATATATAGTCAATAAATATCCCAATTATATTCATAATAAGATTTATTATGTGGCGCACTATTGTGGAGGACACCTACTCCAACATTGCCACGTGGACTCGGCTGTCATGTCTTTTTATTATATTTATAGATTAACTAATTAGCTCTACCTCAAAATATATGTAAAACCTCAACTAATTTAGTAAATTAACGATTAATTACTAAACTAGATCTTATTTAATCATATTAAAATAAGATATAAATTTATTAGTCAATTATCGCATAATTGAAAAATAAACTTAATCGAATTTGAGTTCTTAACTCAATTTCTAACTATTAACTCTCGTATATATATCAAATATATGTAATGGACTAATCAACTGTATCATATACAAATAATTAGTTACTATTTGGGTTTCATCCTATAGGTGTGACCGAAAGGGATCAGTTGATCACCGCCGTCATACGACAATAACGTCAAACTCTAGTCAGCCAACCGTTATTGATTTACGTTAATCAACTAACTAATCATATATAATATATTATATATATATTATATATATATATATATAATAATATATATATATATATATATATATATCTATATATATATATATATAGTCAATAAATATCCCAATTATATTTCTTAATGAGATTTATTATGTGGCGCACTATTGTGGAGGACACCTACTCCAACAGTATTATCTACAAATATGTCGATATGCGGTAGAGGGAAGTCATCTTTGGGACTTGCTTTGTTTAAGTCTCTGAAATCAACACATACCCGGATTCGTCCATCCTTTTTGGGAACGGGGATTACGTTAGCCACAGTCAGAATATTCGGAAACTTTAATGAATCCGTCTGTGAATTGCTTATCGACCTCCTCCTTGATCTTAAGAGCCCATTCGGTCCTCATTAGATGGAGCTTCTGTTTAACGGGTTTGAAGCCTGGCTTGATTGGAATTCGGTGCTCTGCGATATCCTTGTCGATCCATGGCATGTCTTTGTAATACCAAGCAAAAATGTCTTTGAATTCGTGTAGGAGGTCTACGAAACTGGCCCTCTCAATCGGATTTAGGGTTATCCCTATTCTAACTTCTCGGAGGTCTAGCTCGGTCCCTACGTTGGCGGGTTCAGTGTTTTCTATTACTGGTGCCCCTTTTCCCTCTTGCAGTATTTCTTTGATTATATGGGGATGTAATTCGATCGAGTCTGGGTCAGGATTATCCTCATTGTCATCATAAACAGAATTGCATTCAGAAAAACACAAGGAGTAAGCAGAATATGATTTATTCATATTAAATTTTGAAAATAACTGAAACAAGGAGGTCATCTGCTCAGTAGTCAGAGGCGGTAAAGGAACAGCTGTTGGGACATTCCATAGACTGCTGTTATTATTAGATGTTAAGTGATGCGTGCATTTTATATAGACCTTTTAGGCCATATTAGCACGCATTTCCATGCTTATTTAGTAGTGTTTTACTACAAATGTCCCCCGAATAGTCTACTTTGGTTTGTTTTGTAATATTTGCAGATATGGACCAGAATGACGGAAAACTAGCTATTTTGTAGCTCCTCAAGCATGCATAAGTGAGTCGGAAAGGAATCTTTGTGTCTCAGAATGCGTGAAGTCGTGTTGAAGGAATGGAAGAACGAAATCCACGAGCAAAACACTCGTTCGAGGTGTAAAAGCCTTCGATCGACTGCTTAATTATTTAGAAGACCTCGATCGAGCGTTGTTCTGCTTTATCGAGCTGCTGGCTTTGGACGTTTACTCGATCGAGCACTATGGTTACTCGATCGAGTGCTTTGGACAACAAGTTCTGCTCGATCGAGTGGTTACAAGCTGATGGGCTTCGCGAGATAGTGTGTTAAGCAATGGACGCCTTGTAATTTGTGATTTTTCTTTTTACGTAAGGGTGAAAAACGAGAACAATAGACATACTGTACTCCTTACTTTAGACTTTAGACAAAAAAGAATTTCGTACCCTAGACTTGATCTTTGACTTTTATTTCGGATCTGAATTTGAGGACTTCCTCTGACTTTCTTCTTCTTTCAAATTCGGCTATTATTGTTCTGGAATTCAATTAGTTATTTCGCTATGTCTTTTTGTTTCTTATCTATTATTGTTGTTGTTCTTCTTTCAATTATGCGTAGCTAATTCCTTTGCTAGGATTTAGGGGAACCGTGGCGTAGGTAAGATGAATTAATTAGTAACCTTTAGATTAGGTTTGGATGCAATCATCGCATTTAATAGCTTTTAATTGTTTGAGTCGACGCATTCAATTGATTGACTTGATACTCCCTTGACCTAGATCGAGATATTGGAAAAGGAAAGATCAGTGATGAACATTGGGATTATGCTAATGAGGGCGAGAGCTAAGTTAGTATATCTTAGGGCGAATAGCGGACCAAAAGGACCTTTTCACTACCCACAAACCTGTTTAGACTTTACTTTGATTTTAATCCTGACCCTAGATGCCATGGGGAACCGACGATCCTAGTTCTTCTCCTTTCTGTTATTTTACTCTTTATTTCTCTTCCCCTTTTCTCTTGTAGCGTTAGAAAATCAACTAAACAAACCCCCCAATTCCGTTACTTTGACAGACTTAGCAAGTTATAGGATTTCCTCTCTCTGTGGATCCGACACCCGACTGCCTTTACTGCATTTTGTTGAGACCGTTAGGTTTTATCTTTGATAGGGTTGCGACAGCCGTATCAATTTTGGCGCCATTACCGGGGAGACGGTGTAATTTTGTAGCTTTCTTTAGTTTGTCTTTGGTCTCAAGTAATTTATTCCTTGAGGCCGTTCTCATATTTGAGTTAGTGTTTAATATTTGCAGGTATAAATCCTAAAAGAGGACCATTTGAACCTGTTACTGCTGTAGTTTCTCTGCAGGATGCCTAAGATTGCGAGTCACTCTGAGCCCAGTGCTGAGACTCTACCTAGGGGAACTACTCTCCCTCTTGCTGATGAGGGTACCTTCACAATACATCTGTCTTACTACAGTTTAGTGGAGCGGAATTTATTCGGGGGTATGGTAGATGAAGACCCAGCTAGGCATGTAGAGGTATTTACAGACTATTGTTCCGCCATTCCTGTAGTTGCTGGTGTGACGCAAGAAAAGGTAAAGGAATTCCTTTTTCCTTTTTCCTTGACTGATGATGCTAAGGATTGGTGGAGAGATTTAGATAGGAAGGCTGCTGGGGTTAAAGATTGGAGTTCGTTAGCTCTAGCCTTCTATAGACGGTATTTTCCTCCTCAGCGAACCAATGCGTTGCGCAGCCAGATCACGAATTTTACTCAATCTAATACTGAAGATCTGAGTGTAGCATGGGCCAGGTTCAAGAAGCTAGTTCGCTCAGTTCCGCATCACGGGTTTGAGCAATGGTTTTTGTGCAACCAATTTTACAATGGGTTGCTTTACGAGCAAAGAATGGTTCTAGATGCTGCTGCACGAGGGAGATTTCAGGCTAATGTGGAGGATGATGAAGGGTGGCAACTCATCGAAAATATGGCCATCCATTCTGCTAGCTACGGTAATCCTAGAGCAGAAAGAAGGAGAGACACTGTTGTTGAAGAAGTTCATGTGGTAGATACGGAGAATTTGGGTGAAATACACCAAGTTCAAGCTATTGAGATGGTTTGTGGTAGATGTGGTGATGAAGGACATGACCCTATTACTTGTTTGGCTGATTCAGCAAGGGTTCTTGCTTATAGGAAATTCAAGCAAGGGGGTTCTTTCTCCGAGTTATATGCCGAGTTAACTGCTGCAAAATCTCAACCACACATAGATGAAGGCAAGGTACTCATTACCCAAGCCGAATATGAAGACCTCAAGGCCACTATCAATGCGCAAAAGCTTGAGCAACAATCTAGTGCGGATACCCTCCGGAAACTGCTCGACAGATATAATTCACTTCTCCCAAACAATGACCCAGTCAATGCCATAAATCTGAGAAGTGGTCGTGCTTATGACGGTCCTGTACACGTCCCTGAAAGCACACATACCGAGGTCGAGGATGTCTCGGACGAATTAATTGAAGATTTACAGATAAGTGATCGATCGACTGAGAACAACGATCGGTCGAAGCATTTTGTTAAGGAAACCACTCGATCGAGTAGACCCACCTCTCGATCGAGTAGTTCTGCTGAAGAAAGTCCTCGATCGAGTAGTCAACCTCCTCGATCGAGTAAACTGGTCGTAAGAGATCCTCGATCGAGTAGCCCTTCCACTCGATCGAAGGATGATGAGGAAGGAATCACTCGATCGAGTGGAAAGAAGTCTCGATCGAGTGAATGTCAGGCATCAGGCACGCAAATTGAGGTTGTGTGCGATGAAGTACCCTCCCCTCCTGCGAAGGTACCGAGTAAAGAGAAAATTGGGGACCAACTTCCGGTGGTCACAGTCCCATACCCAGGTCGTCTGCGCGATTCAAAGACCGAGAAACAGTTCAGTAAATTTGTAGACATGGTTAAAAACATTCAGGTAACTGTACCTTTTGCCGAGCTAATCACTCAAGTACCACCTTACGCCAAATTTATGAAAAACATTGTTACGCGTAAGAAGGCACTTGAGGATTTCGCTACTATCGTTTTTATGGAAGAGTCTAGTAGTCTAATTCTGAATAAGTCTCCCCATAAATTAAAGGACCCGGGTAGTTTCTCTATTACTTGCGTTATAGGAGATGTCGTGATAGATAAGGCACTATGTGATCTTGGAGCTAGTGTTAGTGTCATGCCTTATTCTATCTGTCGTAAGCCTAACATGGGTTGTCTGAAAACGACCAATATCACCCTACAGATGGCTGATAGATCTGTTAGGAGGCCCTTAGGTGTCCTAGAAGACGTGCCCATTAAGGTGGGCAAGTTTTTTATTCCCGTTGACTTCATAGTCTTAGACATTGCTGAGGATACCCGTACCCAAATTATTTTGGGTAGGCCGTTTTTGTGTACTGCTGGAGCCATTATAGATGTTAAACTCGGGCGTTTAACTCTAGCTGTAGGGGATGATATAGTTTCGTTCAGTCTACCTGACACTTTATCTAGACCAATGATAGAGGATACTTACTTTTCTATTGATATCATTGACGAGTTCACTAATGAGTTTTGGCCGGATTCCTTGATAAAGGATCCGTTGGAGTCCTTGACTTTGTTAGATGAGTGTGCAGATTATTCTGATGACGATGACGCCATGCTGAAATTGCTTGGAGCTACTGCAGATGAGGTAGAATTGACTGGCGCAGAGGAAGAACAGCTGGGACACTTGGGTCATGCCTTGTGTTCCGCTGAGGTAAAAGTTCCCGAGCGTAAGCCTCTTCCAACTCATCTTAAATATGCTTTTCTTGATACCACTGAGCAATTTCCAGTTATTGTTAGTTCCAAACTGAAAGAGGAACAGCTAACCGCTTTGTTGGCTGTACTCAAGAGGAACAGGAAAGCGATGGGCTATTCACTGGATGACATCAAAGACATCAGCCTTGATGTCTGTATGCACAGGATCGAGTTGGAAGAAGGTCACAAACCTTGCAGACAGGGTCAGCGGAAGCTGAACCCAAAGATGGAGGAGGTTGTGATGACCGAGGTGATGAAACTACTCGATGCAGGTATTATTTATTCAGTTGGTCACTCTAAATGGGTAAGCCTAGTTCAGGTCGTACCCAAGAAAGGAGGTACTACAGTTGTAAAAAATGAAAAGAATGAACTGTTACCTACATGACTAGTAACTGGGTGGCGGATGTGTATAGACTATAGGCAGTTAAATGCCGCCACCAAGAAAGATAATTTCCCCCTTCCTTTTATTGATCAGATGATAGAAAGGTTAGCTTCTTATGAGTTTTTCTGTTATCTGGATGGGTACTCAGGGTTCTTTCAGATCCCTATTCATCCAGATGATCAGGAAAAGACTACTTTTACTTGTCCTAAGGGTGTTTTTGCTTATCGTAGAATGCCTTTTGGTTTGTGTAATACCCCTGCTACCTTTCAGAGGTGCATGATGGGGATACTTTCTGAGTATATAGAGTCTATCATGGAAGTCTTTATGGATAACTTCAGTGTCTATGGGAATGATTTTGATAAATGTTTAGCTAACCTTGATAAAGTTTTGCAGCGTTGTATCGAGGTTAATCTGGTGCTAAACTGGGAAAAGTGCCATTTCATGGTCAATGAGGGAGTAGTCCTTGGGCACTTGGTTTTGAATAGGGGTATTGAGGTAGACGGAGCAAAGGTGCAAGTGATTCAGCAATTACCCCCTCCTATTAACGTTAAGGGGGTGAGGAGTTTCCTTGGTCACGCCGGTTTTTATCGCCGGTTCATCAAGGACTTCTCTAAAATTACTAAACCACTTACACAGTTGCTATTAAAAGATGCTCCTTTCGATTTTACTGATGATTGTCTTTTGGCTTTTAACACTTTGAAACAGGCTTTGGTCTCTGCCCCCATCATTCAGCCTCCTGATTGGACGCTGCCGTTTGAGATTATGTGCGATGCAAGCGATTACGCACTAGGAGCGGTGCTCGGCCAGTGGAAACACAAAGCTTTGAATGCTATTTACTATGCAAGCCGAACTCTGGATGAGGCCCAAGTGAAATACGCTACCACTGAGAAGGAGCTTTTAGCTGTAGTTTATGCGCTTGATAAATTTAGATCATATCTGTTGGGTTCTAAAGTTATTGTTTTTACAGATCATGCAGCGCTAAAACACCTTCTGAATAAGAAGGAAGCTAAACCCAGATTGCTGAGGTGGATACTCCTCCTCCAGGAATTTGATCTGGAAATTAGGGACAAGAAGGGCGCTGAGAATGTTGCAGCGGATCATCTTTCGCGTTTGATGCGACAAGAGGGGGAGGACCCTCTTCCCATTAATGATTCGTTTGCTGATGATACTTTATGCACCGTTTATTCTATAAACTCTAAAGATGGTGTTGAACCTTGGTTTGCAGACTATGCCAATCACATTGTCAGCCAGAAGCTGCCACCTGATATGTCCTATCAGCAGCGGAAGAAATTTCTACATGATGTGCGGGATTATTTTTGGGATGATCCATACTTGTTTAAGTCATGCGCAGACGGTCTCTTCAGACGGTGTATTCCGCAGTGGGAGATCAAAGCTATCCTAGAAGGCTGTCATTCTGCCCCTTGTAGAGGTCACCACGGTCCATCGCGTACCGTGGCTAAGGTATTACAGTCTGGTTTCTATTGGCCGACTCTCTTTACTGACACTAAAGCTTTTGTTGCTAGCTGTGATGCTTGCCAGCGGACAGGAAACATATCGAAGAGACATGAGATGCCCCAAAACGGCATTTTAGAGGTCGAGATTTTCGATGTCTGGGGCATTGATTATCAAGGACCATTCCCGTCGAGTCTTGGTAACAGGTATATTCTGGTAGCTGTAGATTATGTGTCTAAATGGGTAGAAGCGATTGGTACTCCCAACTGTGATGCCAAGACCGTGATTAAGCTGTTTCGTAAGACCATTTTCCCCCGTTTTGGCGTCCCTAGGGTTGTCATTAGTGATAGGGGTATGCATTTTAGGGACCAGCAGCTAACGACCTTACTGTCTAAATATGGGGTGAAACATCGTAGGGGTTTTGGGTATCATCCTCAGACTAGTGGGCAGGTTGAAGTCTCTAATAGGGAACTAAAGGAGATTTTAAGTAAGGTCGTGTCTAAATCACGGAAGGATTGGAGTGCCAAACTGGATGACACATTATGGGCCTACAGGACCGCATTTAAGACACCTATCGGTGCCTCAGCGTATCGATTAGTGTATGGGAAGTCCTGTCATTTACCTGTTGAGCTAGAACATAAAGCCTGGTGGGCAGTCCGCCAACTTAATTATGATGCTAACTTGTGTGGTGAGAAACGGTTGTTGCAGCTAGACGCACTAGAGGAATCCCGCCTGAATGCCTATGATAGCTCGCGTATTTACAAAGAAAAGACCAAACGTTGGCACGACAAGCGAATCATACCTCGTGAGTTCCAAGTCGGGCAGAAGGTGTTGCTATTTAATGCCCGACTGCGTTTATTTCCTGGTAAGCTGAAATCCAGGTGGAGTGGTCCGTACACAGTAACTGCTGTTACTCAGTTTGGATCCGTTGAGATAGAAGACTCCGAGGGTAACCGGTTTAAGGTTAATGGGCATCATGTGAAACATTACTATGGAGCTGACAATGTTGTGGGTCGCGTCGAAGTGCTCTTCTTCGACGGAGACGAGGAGCTTGATGATTGAAGCTCGAGGGTCGTGCGGGACCTTATAAACCTGCGCTTATCGGGAGGCAACCCGATCTATTGTTTTGTTGTACCGTATTCAAAACTTCTTAGTAGTTTATTTCCGTTTTACTACTCGAACAATTCCCATTGCGTAAATTCTTGCTTCTCGCAGTTTTGGGTCACTTGCTCTGACATTTTTTGCTCAATCAAGTAGCATTTCAGGTCGATCGAGCAATAAAGCCCTCGATCGAGCACTTCTGCAAAGATACTACTCGAACGAGAAGGCTCCATCTCATTTCCATTTGATCGAGAAGTGCTTTACTCGATCGATTCCCTGGAGCACCTTCTTTCGGTCTGGTTTGGGGAAGTCGGTTATACGCGCGTTTCTGTAAGTTTCCGACTCTCTCTAGTTTGCACTTCTTTTCCTTTACTTTGTACAATGGGGACATTGTACGGTTTGGTTTGGGGAGGTTTTGCATCCATATCGTGTCTGCATTTCGCTTTTACTGCATTTTCGTATGCATTGTTAATCACTCATACAATTCCAAAAATTTCAAAAAATTTCACGTTTATTTTTGCATTTTAGTCGAGTTGAAAAAATTCTCTCCTACTCTTCATCTAGTCTCTACTTAAGCCTTGCACAGTTAATATCTCTTGCATAGTCATTTGCTGTTAATCGATGCTGAACGAATAGACTTGACTTGACATGTTGGCAACCTACTTACATTTTCTGAGGACTAGAGCTCTTAAACTGGTGACATCTATGACCAGTTCATATAGGATTGTGAGTAGTTACTCCCTCGTGTCATCGCATTGCATGTATATGAAATTTGATTCTTATTGTCTGCATGTACGGGTTCGTGGTCGGTATCACATGTTTGGAGAATGCTTGCAATTTCCCTTTTCTTATTACCCATTTAACTCCACATTCAGCCAAAACTGCCAGTTGACCCACAATCTACATCCTAAATTTAGCCTACCTTGCCTCGAGCTAGTCTAGTGTTGGTTGTTGAGGTATTTACTTCAGTGTTTCAGTTTGGTTTGCATCCTTGCCACGGAGTTGGTATCTGAAGAATTTGGGAATCGAAGTTGAAATTGTTTCCGTGGAAATGTCAGCTGAATATTTTGAAATGAAAAGAAAAAAATATAGTAAAGAAAAAGAAAAGGAAAACGGTCTCTATTCCCATGCTTTATTCATATCATATGGGGATTCAGTAAGAGCTGAATAAGCTAACCAGTTTCGTTTCCACTCCATCCTTTTGGTTCTAGTGAGTTGTCGGCCGAATCATGGCCGTGTACTTCATTATGAGATAAGAAGACGGATTTTGTCATTTGATTAAGATCAGGTAGCTAGCTTGACGCCTTACCTCCTCTATTCCATTATTGTTTTGCCCCTTCTTACCCATAACCTCACTTATCCAAATGTTGCGAGCATTCGGCGTGTGATAGTCCTTGAATGGTGGTTGTGCGTGTGTATGGTAACTGAATCGTTTATCATGTTAGTTGGCATTGCATGAACGCGACGGTCATAGTTAGGTGAGCGACTATTTTCTCCTTTTCTCTTTTGCACATAACTTGCTTACCCTTTGCTTTGCTGAGAGAAGAGTGACCCGTGAGAGCCCGACATTGATGTTCTAGCAAGGTCGACGGTTCAGTTCATTTGCATTTGATTTCATTGCTGAGTTTAACTGTTGCATTAAATTGGTTCAAGCAGGCGATTTGCAGTAGTCCGGAGTCTATTTGTTCCTTTTATTTGTTCGCATCCTTTTTGCTTGAGGACAAGCAAAGGTTAGATTTGGGGAAGTTTGATGCGTGCATTTTATATAGACCTTTTAGGCCATATTAGCACGCATTTCCATGCTTATTTAGTAGTGTTTTACTACAAATGTCCCCCGAATAGTCTACTTTGGTTTGTTTTGTAATATTTGCAGATATGGACCAGAATGACGGAAAACTAGCTATTTTGTAGCTCCTCAAGCTTGCATAAGTGAGTCGGAAAGGAATCTTGGTGTCTCGCAATGCGTGAAGTCGTGTTGAAGGAATGGAAGAACGAAATCCACAAGCAAAACACTCGTTCGAGGTATAAAAGCCTTCGATCGACTACTTTATTATTTAGAAGACCTCGATCGAGCATTGTTCTGCTCGATCGAGCTGCTGGCTTTGGACGTTTACTCGATCGAGCACTATGGTTACTCGATCGAGTGCTTTGGACAACAAATTCTGCTCAATCGAGTGGTTACAAGCTGATGGGCTTTGCGAGATAGTGTGTTAAGCAATGGACGCCTTGTAATTTGTGATTTTTCTTTTTACTTAAGGGTGAAAAACGAGAACAATAGACATACTCCTTACTCTAGACTTTAGACGAAAAGGAATTTCGTACCCTAGACTTGATCTTTGACTTTTATTTCGGATCTGAATTTGAGGACTTCCTCTGACTTTCTTCTTCTTTCAAATTCGGGTATTATTGTTCTGGAATTCAATTAGTTATTTCGCTATGTCTTTTTGTTTCTTATCTATAATTGTTGTTGTTATTCTTTCAATTATGCGTAGCTAATTCCTTTGCTAGGATTTAGGGGAACCGTGGCGTAGGTAAGATGAATTGATTAGTAACCTTTAGATTAGGTTTGGATGCAATCATCGCATTTAATAGCTTTTAATTGTTTGAGTCGACGCATTCAATTGATTGACTTGATACTCCCTTGACCTAGATCGAGAGATTGGAAAAGGAAAGATCAGTGATGAACATTGGGATTATGCTAATGAGGGCGAGAGCTAAGTTAGTATATCTTAGGGCGAATAGCGGACCGAAAGGACCTTTTCACTACCCACAAACCTGTTTAGACTTTACTTTGATTTTAATCCTGACCCTAGATGCCATGGGGAACCGACGATCCTAGTTCTTCTCCTTTCTGTTATTTTACTCTTTATTTCTCTTCCCCTTTTCTCTTGTAGCGTTAGAAAATCAACTAAACAAACCCCCCAATTCCGTTACTTTGACAGACTTAGCAAGTTATAGGATTCCCTCTCTCTGTGGATTCGACACCCGACTGCCTTTACTGCATTTTGTTGAGACCGTTAGGTTTTATCTTTGGTAGGGTTGAGACAGTCGTATCATTAAGCTAGGAGAAACAAAGGGATGGGGGTGACAGCAGGAGTAGACTCTCTAGGAATTTCACTAGACTCTGACTCAGACACCGACTCCGACTCTGACTTGAATTCGTTATCTTCTGGCTCTCCTTTGAACATCTCTCCTTCCCCAGTAGTGACTTTGAAGAGCTTCCCTTGGTTGTTGGTCCATTTGATCAACTTTCTCCATCCTTTTCGTTGGCTTGAGCCAGCGTCGCTGATCAACGCTGTAGAGTTGAAATGATCGTCCTAAAGTATCATGGTAGTGATCTCATTCTGTGCAGCTCTGACGAATCGATCTTCTCCAAACAGAAGGCTAACTGCTTGTTCGCCTAAACAAGGTGTCTGACGAGCTTTGACCGTAGGAACTGTTTCTGAGGGAATAAAGTAGCAATTGTGGAAGACCTCGATTCCAGCTAATTTTATTTGTCTATAGTGCCAAGGCTCAGGAAAACCATGAAAGTATTCTTGACATCCTTCCCTAACGAAATATCCGTTTAGATTAGGGAGATAAGGTTGCATATGGATTCCTTTACTCTTACGATTCTGAACTTGAGTAAGCATTTCTAAGGTTTCCGCTTTTGTGGGTTTGTATCCCAATTCCAATGGTATTTTTTGAGAGTTCCCTTCTTTGTATGGTGCAAGGGTACTCCTCCTGGTTGGGTTTAATGACATCCCTGGGAAGTATCCCTGGGATTTAGGTATGTGGTTGACCACTAGGTTAGAGTATGGGTCGAAATATAGAGGTACCAACTCACTCTCTACATGATTCACACACTGAAATCCTCCAAGCTCATATACTGGATCTGTGGTTACTTGATTGCTGGACATTTTCTCTATCGCAGCCTTGATAGGTGACGAAGTGATCATCACTACTTTGCCGTCTGGAGGAATTTTGATCTTCTGGTGCAGGGTGGATGTTACTGCTTTAGAAGCATGAATCCATGGCCTTCCCAGAAGTATGTTAAAGGATGCTTCAATGTCAACAATTTGGACCTTTCGCTCGATTGGCCCAGTGGCTATGGTAAGGTAGACAAGCCCTACTACCTTCCATCGTGTCCCGTCGTATGCTCAAACACCTTGGTTGGGAGGAGTCCAATACAATTCTTTCATGCCTAAATTACGTGATGTCTTTAAGGGTATGACATTGACTACGGAGCCATCATCTTCCAAAGTCATGGGTATATTCTTCTTTAGGCATGTGATTGTGATATACAAAGTAGGGTTGTGAATAGCCCCGAAAGGAGGCAAGTCTTCATTTGAAAAAGTAACTCGGTTACTTAGCTTGACTGAATCTTGGAAGACCAAGTTGACTACGTCGTCAGGTGTAGAGTTGTCTGCCACATTTAGCCTTGCCAATGCTTGGAGTAGAGCTTGGCGATGGGGAAATGAACTTGCAACTAATTGGCAGACTGAAAGATCAGCCTTTGTATTTTGTAGTTGCTTTAGTAGATGGTCAGTAGATTTACCCTCGCCATTATTCGGGGTGACGACAGTGGCGTTAGTAACTGGACCATTAGTAGTAGGACTGTTTTGAGAGATATTCTGATAAGGGCGTCCAGATCTAGTGAGATAGTCTATATCTTGATCTTCCCTATTTTGAGTTTGAGAATGTTTTGTGAGGTACTCATCCTCAAAGTCATCGGCCAATATTCCGTTGACGGTATTGAGTTCTTTTAAACTGATGATTTCAGCTTCTAAAGTGATGACTCGCTCAACCAGTTTGTCACATGTTGTGATCACTTCTTGCATTGTCGATTGTTGGATAGGACTGGAGTTCGTGATACGCCTTCTTGGAGTGTGGTGCCCGGAATGCATAGCGATGTCACAATAGTTTCAAGCTCTGAAACCTGTCTACTCACATTTCTAGCCCATGCGATAAAGTCATCGATGGTAGGAGAAATGGTGAAATACCTTTCTTCATTTTCTAGCATGTTAATTTCGTCTTCGATTGGGGAGATGAGGTGTGACCAATCTTGAAAGTCCTAGACCTCTAATTAGACTCCTGTAATTAGTTCATTAAATTACCTTAACTTAATGATTTAGGATCTAGTTATCATGCATGCAAATATAAAAGCATAAAATAAAAGATAAGACGAAAATATCCTTACATTGGGAATTTTCGGCCAAAATGGGCACAATAAGAAACTCTTTTCTTATTGTTCTTGAGCATGAAATTAGTGGATGATCCTCCATATAACAACCTCCAAAGTAGAAGGTCTCCTTCTTGTTGCACCCAAGAATCAACCCAAATAATCTTAGCTTATTATTAACAAGATAATAAGTAAGAAATAATACTAATAATATTATTGTATTACTACACTAGTAATATGATATGAATATTAGTTTGCATGTGAGTTTTTGAGAGATGTTGAGTTTAGAAAGAAGTAAGAATAAGCATTAGAATAAAGAAGTATGAAAATGAACAACAATTGCCCATTTTATGGCACTATGGGTGGCACACCTAAGCCCCAAATTGGGTGATTTTCTTCTTACTTTATTCACATGCATAATGGTAGTGTATGAGATTGTATAATGATAATGATCATGTGTCATACATGTCATAATCATATGGTGGAGTGTGGAATTAGTAGAGAACAATTATCATTGATCTCCACTAGCAAAAATCCGGTCTCCACATGTGTAATGTGGTCCATTTTGATTTTTTGATATTTGTCCCACAAATACTTATAATCATATGTTTAATTATCTTGTATAATTAAGTGTTAATTTGATCATATAACAATTATATGACTCAAATTAATAAACAATATGTACTTAACTTTTAAGTGATATTTTACCATTATATCAATATATAATGGGTCCCACAATGTCCAGTTAATTTATTTTACAACTCTTTGTAAATATAATTAACTAATTACCTCTACCTCAAAATCTATGCATAACCTCAACTAATTTAATGAATTAACGATTAATCACTAAATTAAATCTTATTTAATCGTATTAAAATAAGACGTAAAATTTATTCAGTCATTTATTGTATAATTGACTAATAAACTTAAGTGGAATGAGTTCCTAACTCAATTAATAAATAAATTTCGTAACTAAACGTACATATCAAATAGGTGTGACCTAAAGGGATCAGTTGATCACCGCCGTCATACGACAATAACGTCAAACTCAAGTCAGCTGAGCATTACCGATTTACGTTAATCAACTGACGTGGAGTATCAAAATATACTAATCATGCCACGTATATTCCAAATGAATTTCATTATATAAATGTACTGTGGAGGACACTTACTCCAACAATCTCCCACTTGTCCGATACAAGTTGTGCATGTAGCAACACTATTGTGAAGGAGTCCTCCTCCTACAATTTCTCCCACTTGTCTCGACATGTTGTGTGGTACTGATTCTCTTGTCACTTTTGCGTCACATCCTCCCACTCATCACAAGGTGTCTTTCAGGTCGCACTTTCGACTGAAAAATATAAATAGAATGGTTTTCTCGATCTGGGAGAGTAACTGTCTGACCGGAAAATCTACCAGAGATCTCTTCGTAATCTTACCCATCTTTCTGATTGTTATTTTCCTTTGTCTTCGTAATCTCATATTACATAAAACTTTCTGAGTACGTGTCTAGGTTTGAATCTAGACTTAGGACTCTTGGCCTAAAGGTAGCTCCCACTGTTTTACCAGTATCATGGGATAGGATATACAACTATAGGAACTACTTCTAGTCCCTTCAATACTGTCGAATCCAAGCTACTTTCATATGCATCATCATATAATGCAATGTACTCCATTTCCGTTGTGAAATCCGCAATGATAAACTGCATGTAACACTTACAGCGGATACATGACATTTATATTTAAAAATGTCACTCCTACTTGGAACCTTTCCGATAGTCCTTTCTGCTTGTTACTCTTCCAACAGATAAATCTTCTATAAAACACAGCCAGTTCGTGATTTCAAATCACTTTGATCAGTTTGGAAACTGAAGTCTGTGTAACCCTTTACACGCAACTCACTTTAAACTCCAAACAATGGAACATGTCTTTAGTCCTTCGCAAGTACTTAAGGATGTTCTTTATGGCTATCAAGTGACTCTCACTTGGATTTGATTGCAAACGACTTGTCATGCTCAAAGCATGCAAAAAGTCAGATTGAGCATACATCATAGCGTATATAACTGATCCCGCAGCGGAAGCAAAAGGAATCAATTATCATGTGTTCAACTTCCTTGAACTAGTCAAAGATCTTATCAATATAAGAATTTTGACTTAATGCTAATATCCTTTAGATTTATCTCCATAAATCCAGATATCTAAGAGATGTATTCTACTTCTCTAAAAAAAGACTTCCATTATCTTAAATGATCAATATGTCTCCACATATAAGACTGATGAAAACCACATTACTCCCACTAAACTTCATGTATTAACATAATTACTCGAGATGTCGAGAAATATTTTATGACATGATTGAGACATTAATTCCAACTCTTTAGTGCTTAATTAAGACATCTTCTTAAGCTTGCAAATTAACTTAGGATAATTAGGATCTACGAACCCACATGAGGATATAAAATATACTACCTCTTCTAAAATCGTATTCAAGAAAGTGGTTCTTGAGATCCAAATGCCATCATACTATTATGATATGCTTTAATCGCTAAGTTTTTCCGAATGGATCAAAGCATTTCAACTGGTGTATACTCTCTGCCTACCAATTTATCTTTGAAAACATATTAATATTCATCCATGCAGATAAGAATACTGAAGAAGTCGTACTTCTTCAAGTAAAATTTACCAGGTCACATACATGACCATCGTGCATGAAGTCCATTTCGAATCGCATGACTCTAAGCCATAGCATGAAGTTGGGACTAGAAACAGTCTTTTATAATTTACAGGTGAGTCACTTTCTAAAAGTAATACGAATTTATCACTATAAAAGAGTGAAAAATTCTACCTGATCTCCAAGGTTCCGTAGAAACAACTACTGAACAAGCAATGAGGAAACCTTTTCCGGATCATATGCTCAGTTTGTGGCTCTTGAAACATTTTCTCCCACTCTGTCTTATCAAGAAATAATTGTATTTTTTTATTGAAAGACAGCATCACGAGCTACAAACGCTTTGTTCTCGTGGTCAATGTAGGATTGTTGACCACTTGTTTCATTCGGATAACGTACAAATTACATACGCTACCTATCCATATCGTATATGAAATGAAATCCGACTGTTTTAAATGTGCTTTGATATGATAGGAAAAGAAATAGCAGGCAAAATAATAAAAGCCCAAAGTTAGTCAAGTGGCTCAGTGTGACTTGACAAAGTCAAAACCATACCGTATAAGGTTATGTTTCTCTATTCAACAACACCTTATCTCATAATGTGTGTTTAGAGAAGTTGATTCGTGAAACTATTTCTCAATAATTTTGCTAAAAATCAAAGTCAATACTTAGATGTTTCTTGTTACGATTTGGTCGTAAGTCCTTGATCTAATACTCCTGGTGGTTAATTACTTCACATTGAAGCTCTTTGAACTTTTCATAGATTTCTCTTAGCACCTCATTAAATAGAATAAAAATACTATCTACTTAAATCGTCGGTAAATAAAGTGAAGTAGTCATAAACATCTCTGATTGTGATTGTTATTGGACCACACATATTCTTATGTAATAGGGTCAATAACTTACTAGTTCGATTTCCTTTTCAATAAAAAGGGCACAAATCTTCTTGCCTTGAATACAAGATTTGTACACGCCATAAGATTCGAAAATCAAATGTTTTAGGGGTACTAGTCAATACTAGCCTCTTTATGTGCTACACAATCCAGAATTAAGATTAGATTAGGGTCACCAATTTCGAGCCTTTTACAATCTATATGACAAGTAATTTCTAGTTTAGATCAAGAATATAATTACCTTTGATTGGTATGGCATAACCATTGACCAAGTACAGGCATAAAAAGATACAACGCTTGTTCTATTCACAAAAAGTAAAAACACTTGTGTCGTACACTCAGGGTTGATACTATATTCTTATTTAGAGGTCGTGTACATAATAATTTCTATTAAAGTATACCTCTAAATCCAAAACATAGAGCACATTATAACTTTTATATGTCTCTATAAAAATAAAACTACAATATTTATATTTCCCTTGTAGGTCGACATTTAATCATGGCTAGTTGTCGCACGAATCATTATTATATGCATTGAATACATCGATGAAAACCATAATAGGTATCTAATACCAAAAAATTGCATTAAGCAAAATAAATGTCGATCATATAGATATTATGGATGAAAGTACTTTTAGGTGTCGTACACCCAATTTCTATTTCTCCAGAAACCTTGGGGTAGATTCTTTTCTAGTGTCTTACACTGTAAAATAGAATCATCAAAATTTGGGTTCGACACCTTGCTTGGGTTTTGACTTTACTATTCAAAATAGCCTTGCCTTTTCCCTTGCCTTGTGCCAACATCGTGCCAACCTACTTTTGAACCTCGTCCTATTCTTAAACAATCAAGAATAAAACATTCTCTTAGAGCTCTCACTCACTTTCATGAATCTCTACTTATACAAGTAGATTAGAATTATTATGAAGATTATTCTTTATTTCATTCATGGTTTTATCTTCAAAAGGATAAACCTTTCATGAAGTGACTACGATATTTGGTTAATCATGATTTCAAATAAATCGAGAAACCTAGTCGTCCCAACTGATTTGGCCTCTTTTGAGGTAAGCCTCGATAAGGAGCATTATGACGACATACCAAAAATACAAATATTTTCTTTGGAGCAAAAATATTGATGCACCATTGTAATAAGAAGACGTCATTTTAAAAACTCAAAATGATTTTGACAAAGTGTGACATATTCGTATATTCTTCATAAGAGACATTTGCAATGGTGAATATGAGGATCAAAAGAAAAAATTCATTTTGTCTATAGCTATGGTGGTTTAAACGGAGATTTAAATCGCAATCAAAATTGATACCGTATAATTAATGGAAACTTATTTCCACGATTGAACGGATTTACAAGTTTGTAGTAGGATAAAATATTTGTCATTTGCGCGAATAATATAAACATCAACGGAAAATAAACATTCATTGCTTATATATAATTCACTTGTAAAACAATTTTAACAAGTCACTCATATAATGATCCCTCACGAAATTATATAAGTGATTCTGAGACCCACATTTTAGATAAAAATGAACATGTTATGCCACTTTTATGTAATAAACGGTAAGTCAACATTTTGACTAATTCTACCCCTAGAACTCTCGGTCGACGGATTTCTACCAAATTCATCTCCTAGTCCCGGGATAACGCTTATCCCGTTGAGTCCAACCCAATATAGGTGTGTGATCGCATCACCCTACTTACCCGAGGTAAAAAGGGTCCACATTGTGGTTGCCCTAATGAACACGGGGTTCATAGGTGCTTCAATTGGTAAGACTAAATCTCAATATATTTTAAGTTATGTGAGAGGTCTTGTCAATTTAGTTATTAATTCCCTATAAGTGAACTAAATCGGTGAATTTTGAATAACGTTGAATTGACAATCGAGAAATAAAAATGCATGTTGGCGATTTTGGCATGAGCGAAAACATAAAGCAAGCAAACAATAAATCCTAGTATGGCCACCTAGCTAATCCAATTAACTAGACGATTACAAAATCGGAAACCAACTCCTTGGACCCTTGCCTCTTCACGGTACACCCTCCAAAAAGGCACCGCCTTTTGGAACACCGACTTCGGGATCCTCCGTCTTCATAATAATTAATTACAAAAGATACAAATAAAATTCCTATTATAAATTTGATCTACAAATGAAATGAAATTATTACAAACGGCGATACGAGATCGCAAATAAAAATACAACCGAATCGGTATTCCCTTACATTACGGGTAATACAGATTAAAATAATCTAGGCCATACTAGGTACAACTTGCATTAAAAAACTAAATAAATGACATTCATTCATTCAACAATAACAACATAAATAAAATGCTGTAAAAATCATACCAAAATCGCCCTTAACACTTATCATGCTCATTCTAGCTCGGTTTTATGGATTTTATTGATTTTTAACCATTAAAAATCAATAATCAACACTTAAATCGTATTTAAGCTCAAACTAATTATCTAAACTGATTTAGAACTCAAATTAGTCCCCACTAATTTTGTTTGTATTTAAATAGTTTGAATTGATTGTATTTGCTAAATATAGACGTTTAATCACAACTTTTATGAAATAAACCCAAAATAAAATATAAACATCATAAAAATTTGAAACCAAAAATTTAGTACATTCTGGAACATTTCCAGGAACTCTAAAACCCATAAAAAATTTCTCAAAAAATTTGAATGAATTTTATGAACAAATAACTTTGTATTCAACGGTTTTATCAAATAAAACCCATTAAATATAGTAAAACAGTGAAAAAAATTATAAACTTTCACCAAGATGATATAAATGAGATTATAAAATGTACAAAAAAAATTTAAGTCCATAAAAGGAAGTTTCAATTTTATGAACATAATAATCTCACTTTATTGACTTTTATCTCATAAAAATCAATAATCATGCAAAACTTAATTAAAAGTGACGAAATTTTACATAAAGTATTTAAAACATTCATGTGAGATCATCTAAAAATTTCATAACCAAAATCAACATGCAACTAGTTTTAGTTAACTTTTAACATAAAAATGCATATTAACATGATTTAAAGGCCATAAATCAAAATAAATAGAAAATCAATCCCTAAAATCACCAAACTTGACCACAACCATTTTGAGGTCAGTAAGTATGCATCAAAATCAAAAAAATTCATGCAAACCATTTTTAACACAAATGTTCGATTTTACTCAAGTTATCGTATAACTCGATTTTATTACTTAAAATCAACATACATGTAACAATTGAGCTCTGATACCACATGAATCTCCTAGACCTCTAATTAGAATCCTCTAATTAGTTCATTAAATTACCTTAACTTAATGATTTAAGATCTAGTTATCATGCATGCAAATATAAAAGCATAAAATACAAGATGAGACGAAAATATCCTTACATTGGGAATTTTCGGCCAAAATGGGCACAATAAGAAACTCTTTTCATATTGTTCTTGAGCATGAAATTAGTGGATGATCCTCCATATAACAACCTCCAAAGTAGAAGGTCTCCTTCTTGTTGCAACCAAGAATCAACCCAAATAATCTTAGCTTATTATTAACTAGATAATAACGAAGAAATAATACTACTAATATTATAGTATTAATACACTAGTAATATGATATGAATATTAGTTTGCATGTGAGTTTTTGAGAGATGTTGAGTTTAGAAAGAGAAGTAAGAATAAGCATTAGAATGAAGAAGTATGAAAATGAATAACAATTGCCCATTTTATGGCACTATGGCAGGCACACCTAAGCCCCAAATTGGGTGATTTTCTTCTTACTTTATTCACATGCATAATGGTAGTGTATGGGATTGTATAATGATAATGATCATGTGTCATACATGTCATAATCATATGGTGGAGTGTGGAATTAGTAGAGAACAATTATCATTGATCTTCACTAGCAAAATCCGGCCTCCACATGTGTTATGTGGTCCATTTTGATTTTTTGATATTTGTCCCACAAATACTTATAATCATATGTTCAATTATCTTGTATAATTAAGTGTTAATTTGATCATATAACAATTATATGACTCAAATTAATAAACAATATGTATTTAACTTTTAAGTGATATTTTACTATTATATCAATATATAATGGTCCCACAAAGCCCAGTTAATTTATTTTACAACTCTTCGTAAATATAATTAACTAATTACCTCTACCTCAAAATATATGCATAACCTCAACTAATTTAATGAATTAACGAATAATCACTAAATTAAATCTTATTTAATCGTATTAAAATAAGACGTAAAATTTATTCAGTCAGTTATCCTATAATTGACTAATAAACTTAAGTGGAATATGTTCCTAACTCAATTAATAAATAACTCTCGTAACTAAACGTACATATCAAATATATGTAATGCCCTAATTAAACTGTATCGTATACAAATAATTAGTATTCTATTTGGGTCTCATCCTATAGGTGTGACCTAAAGGGATCGGTTGATCACAGCCGTCATACGACAATAACGTCAAACTCTAGTCAGCTGAGCGTTACCGATTTACGTTAATCAACTGACATGGAGTATCAAAATATACTAATCATGCCACGTATATTCCAAATGAGTTTCTGAATATAAATGCACTATTGTGGAGGACACTTACTCCAACAAATCTAAGGTGAATTTTTCATCTGTGATCATTAGAATTCCAAGAGGATTCTTAGTGTTGTTGGGTTTGCGTCCTGGGGTATGGGTAGACGACCATCCTTAATCATGCCTTGAAGGACATGCTTCAACTTGAAGCATTTCTCTATGTCATGCCCCTTGCCTCTTTGATACTCACAATAAGCGTTCGCATCCCAGAACTTACTCTTCTTTTCCGAATCAGGTGTAGGTCCTATAGGCTAGAGTTTGCCTTGTTGAGTCAATCTTTTCAAGGCGCTGGAGTATGTGTCGCCGATGTTTGTGAACTTCCTTTGACGGTTGTTCTATCTTGGTGATTAAACAAGATTGACCTCATCGGTCTTGTTAGGGCAGCCATAAGAACGACTCGTTGAGCCTTAATACCCGCGACCTACCATTTTAGACAAGAGTCCCTTTCGGATGTCGTCTTCGATTCTGGTCCCTAGCACAGTTAAGTCTTTGAAATACTTAATGTTTTGGTACCTTAGGTGGTTTACATAAATGGGTCTTAGATTGTCCACAAACGTTTCCACAAGAGTGGCTTCATATGGACGTTCGACTAGTTGTGTACTAGTCTTCCTCCACCTACTTAGGAAGTCGGTGAAACCTTCCTTCTCATTTTGAGTAAGTACCTCTAGAGTACGCATGTTAACTTGAATTTCAATATTGTCTGCTTATTGTTTGGTGAACTCAATTGCAGCATCATCCCAAGTTTCAATCTTCTAGTGATCTAGAGAATATAACCATTGCTTGGGGATGGTGTCGAGAGACGAAGGAAATATCCTTAGGAACATCTCTGGTTTGCTGCCTTTGATAGACATATAATCCTTGAAAGAACGGATGTGGTTCAAAGGGTTCTCATGCCCCTTGAATTTTGGGATGTCAGTCATATTAAAGTTGATTGGCAGTTGGGCATTCATCGCTTCATATTTGCGACTTTTCTCCCTATAGATGTCATCTCCCTTGAGATACATTAGTTGTTCTTCCAAGTATTGGAGTCGATTTACCGCTCCAGTAAGAACTGGTGGGGTATCGACTTCTGGTTGTCCCACGATGAGTGGAATGTTATCGTGTACACTAGGGTCTGGAATGTCTGCAGGAGGCAGCCTAGTTTCTGGGGCAACAATTTGACCCTCAATGGCATTGAGGCGAACATAGGCTTGCTCTTGACTTGTTTGGAGACGAAGGAGCGCAGCTAGGATTTGATCATTACCATTTGGCTCGGGTTGATGAACGCTTGCATGACTAGTTCAGGCATCTTGAAAACTAAGCAAGAGACCGGCGACAAATCAAAACGCGGTCGACCAATCTAGCACACTTACTCTAAAATCCTCGACTTGTGAAGTGAGAATGTGCCACTGTGTTTAAGTGAGTTTTGAAAATGACTAGTTTTGAAATGTTTGTCCTAGACAACCGTAGTGTGGTTGTAGGAGTGCTGACTCAAAGTGGAGAAATGATTTTGACTAGACACTCGGACAGAGTATCGACTCATTTCCTGCTGTTTTAGACCACCTTTGAAAATGCTTTACCGTTTTAAAAAGGATTTTGATTTTGAAAATTTTGTCATGGTTTATTTACAAAGTGGTGATCACGTAAGGGTTATACACATTTAAACACGCATAATAAAGGTTTGCTGAGTGCATTTAAAAGGGTTTTGGCTTAAAAGGTGGGTTGCCATACCAAGCAATCAAACCCAAGGTCTGTAGAGAGGTCCGCGCCAAACATGAGTAACGCCGGTTCCTAGTCCATTCACCCGAGTAGCGAAAGCCCTTGGTGTTAACATGAGTACACATCGTGGTATGGTTGACGTCAATCGTTATCCATCCTTAGGCCCAGATAAGAATTTGGAACGTCCAGACAGGACGATTGGTCGAAAGGGTTGGGTTCGGCCTAGGAAGGCCAAATAAAACGACCTAAAAAGGTCGAGTAATGAAAACCGACAACATTCTTATACATACTATTCCCTAACCTTGTTTAAGTTTCACCATGGGTAACATGTAAGTGTATATATCCCCAGCGGAGTCGGCAAACTGTGATACACGGGTTCACGATCCTTTCCGAGGCTGTGGCGCGCGTGGAGCCATGGACGGAGAAACGAGGGAAAAGCGTTGAAATACGCATTTGTGGAGTCGCCACCAACTTTTGTGGGAAGGTTGAACCGTTCGAATACTTCATGTCATGTCAAGACACAAAGTGATGACATGAACACTAAGAACTCGTTACCCTTAGCATTCTATGTCTAGAATGACTTTCGTGGATGCCAATGAACACGGATGTTCACAGAGATCTGGAGTAAGGGGTGAGGGTACGTATTAGAAAGTTCTTTAATTAAACACCTAATCCTGCCCGCCTCGATAGCGGCCTCTACTAATGAATAAGGAAACTCTTATGTACTCGATATGTAGTCGGTTAAATGCATGCTATGCAACATCCACGTTTTAATCCTAACATGTGAGCTAACTATGTCGGTTGAACATATAATTTAACATTCAATTGTGTCAAAATAGCATGTGAAAGGCAAAAAAATCATACAATTCAATGATTAAATAAAACTATCAAAGAATTATTACAATTGTTTCTGGGTCTATGTCGGAAATATGCCCAAAAAGAAAGGTTTAAAGAAAAATAAGAATAAAAGACTAAACGAACAGATTAGCAGCGATATTAGGATTAATAGTCGATTAAATACGCAATTAAGACTACGTCGGAGCGAATCAGAAATTTCAGAGACAGAATCCAACCCATAATAGGCGCAGCACGAGGTGTGTCCTCTGGAAGAGGTCGCACGGCAGCACGAGGTGCGTCTTCTGGAAGAGGCGCAGCACTGTGTGCGTCTGTTCTTGAGTTGGGTTCTGGCTGTGAAGCCAGAATCGCAATCAGTTAGTATTCATTTGTGTATTTACAGTTTATTAATGATCTACAAGTCGAATTGAAGTGATTTAATAGATTAAGTTATACTAAATATATCAAAGACGAATCTAGAGACTAGATATGGATGGATCTAACCTCTAAAGACACAATTTAATCTAAAAGACGACAAACATTCCACTGATATTGATTATTAGGGATCTAAGTCAAGACAAACTATCTAATTAGATTAAAAGACGATTTATAAGAAATAATAAAGACTAATAAATGTATTGAAAAGGTTCGAGCATAAATCTGAAATGAATCTTACATGATACAAAATAAAATACAAAATAAAAGACGGGATTATTACACCCTCGGACTTACATGTTGACAAAACGAGATTAACTAAGTTGCGTTTTAGCGATAGCTCGACTCGAATGTAAAGAAAGTGCCCTCGTAAGACGATCGAAAACCGATTAGTAAATTAAATTGATTAAGTGTAGTTGGTAAAATTGATTAAGTGACGGGAACCCAGAAGGATCTGAGCTTACGTGGTCGATTGATTAAGCACGTTTATGTCAAAATGCTTAGAGCAAGGTCTAGAATTCAAAGAGAGAGAAAGAAGGGGCAGAACACTCGCATGCCTTGAAAGTGAGCACGAACCTCTCCTTTTATAGGGAGAAATCCGAAGATTTTGGAATGACTCGAACACGGAAAGAAATCTAGAAATTATTCTGGAAACAGGCAAAACGAGTTGGGGAAGAGGCGCAGCAGGCACTGCGACCCTTGGAAGAGGCGCAGCCCCCGCTGCGTCCTTTCCCAAGCAGTTTCCTACTTTGAAAGAAAGATTTCAGCGTTTCTTTATGGAATTGCGGTAGATTTCGAATTCTTTATAAATAAAATACGGATATATTTTACCAAGAAATATAAGTATTGAAATATTAAAATATCCGGAATATTCTAGAGCGTTCAGACACGGTTTTAAAAGACGGTTTATAGAAAATGAAGCGGTTTTTGACCCGGATTCCAAATCAACTCTAATGACTGTCAAAACGACCGTATCGGCACGTAGATGTCGACCAAGGGGTAGACACAAGTGTTTGAGCTATCACTTGACGACAAACTTATGAATTGTCATAAATCGTTTCGCATACCAAACATGCGGCCCAATCATCACTGGGTGGTTGGCGGAAGCTGTAGATTCGAGGAATCTACAGAGTACACCTTGACAGAGTAGCTAAGCATGTAGTGGCGTAGCTTCTTCTTTGCCCACACAAGAGCGAGGCATGTCTTTTCAAGAGGTGTTTATTTGCACTCATATTCTAAGAACTTCTTACTAAGGTAGTAGATAGATCTTTCTTCTTTTCCCACTGTTTGTGCAAGCATAGCCCCCATGGTTGTTTCTCTGACTGTGAGAAACTAAGAGGTTGATCTCTTTGGGGAGGCATTAACACTGGCGGCTTAGCCAATATTTCTTTAATCTTGTCGAATGCTTTTTGACAGTCATCATCCCATATGGTAGGATCTGTTTTCTTTAGCTTTTTGAAAATAGGTTCGCAGATCATAATGAGTTCCGATATGAACCGGCTTACATATTGTACTTTGCCCAAGAATCCTCTAACCTCTTTTTCTGTTTGGGGTTGTGGCATCTCTATTAAGGCTTTGATCTTGGATGGATCAATTTCTATTTCCCTCTGGCTAACGACTGATGTCACTCGGAATGCGCATTTCTGAGGATTGACTCTTATGTTGTATTTGCGCAATCTGAGGAAGAACTTGCGAAGGTTGTCGATATGTCCTTTTTTGTCTTTGGACTTGACGATCATATCATCTACATACACCTCCACCTCCTTATGCATCATGTCATGTAACAACGTAGTCGCGGTACGGTGATACGTAGCTCTGACATTAATTAGCCCGAAAGGCATAACTGTGTAGAAATAGTTGCCCCACTGAGTGACGAAAGTTGTCTTGTGCATATCTTCCTTGGCCATTTTGATCTGATTGTACTCGGCATACCCATCCATAAAGGATAATAACGCGTGATCTGTTGTGTTATCTACCAATATGTCGATATGTGGTAAAGGGAAGTCGTCCTTAGGACTTGCTTTGTTTAAGTCTCTAAAGTCAACACAAACTCGAATTCGCCCATCCTTTTTGGGTACAGGACTTATGTTAGCCACCCAGTCAGAGTACTCGTAAACTTTGATGAATCCGGCTTTGAATTGTTTATCGGCTTGTTTTTTGAACTTAAGAGCCCATTCAGTCCTCATTCGAAGGAGTTTCTGCTTTACAAGCTTGAAACCTAGCTTGATTGGAATTCGATGTTCTGCGATATCTATGTCGATTCCCGGCATATCCTTGTAAGACCAAGTGAAAACGTCTTTGAACTCGTGTAGGAGGTCTATGAAACTTGCCCTTTCGATCAGGTTTAAGGTTGTCCCTATCCTAAGTTCTCGAGGTTCTAGTTCAGTCCCTACGTTAATGGGTTCGGTATGTTCTATAACTGGTGCCCCTTCCCCCTCTTGTAGTATTTCTTTGATTATGTAGGGAGGTAAAATGATTATGTCTGGGTTAGGATCATCCTCATTGTCATTGTAAACAAAATTGCATTCAGAAAAACACAAGGAGTAAGCAGAATCTGATTTATTCATATTAAATTTTGAAAATAGTTGAAACAAAGAGGCCATTTGTTGAGTGGTCAGTGGCGGTAAGGGAACAACTGTTGGGATATTCCCTAAGATGTTATTCTTATTTGATGCTAGGCTTGGAGAAACAAAGGGAAGGGCGGGGGGGGGGGGGGGGGGGGGTAATGACATGAGTAGACTCTCTAGGAACTTTGCTAGACTCAGACTCTAACTTCGACTCCGACTACGGCTCTGACTCAGACTCAAACTTGTTGTCCCCAAGTTCTCCTTTGAACATCTCCCCTTCTTTAGTAGTGACTTTGAAGAGCTTTCCTTGATTGTTAGTCCACTTGATCGACTTTCTCCATCCTTTTGGCTGATTTAAGACGGCGTCGTTGATCAATGCTGTATAGTTGAAATGATCGTCCTGAAGTATCATGGTAATGATCTCATCTTGTGCGGCTCTGAAGAATCAATCTTCTCCCAATAAGAGACTGGCGGCTTGTTCGTCTAAACAAGGTGTTTGACGGTAGGAACCGTTTCTGAGGGAATAAAGTAGCAATCGTGGAAGACCTCGATTCCAGCTAATTGTATTCCCCTATAATGCCATGGTTCGGGAAATCCGTGAAAGTATTCTTGGCTTCCATCCCTAACGAAGTATCCATTTAGGGTGGGTAGATAAGGTTGCATCTGGATTCCCTTACTTTTACGATTTTGGACCCGAGTAAGCATTTCCAGAGCTTCCTTCCTTATGGGTTTGTACCCTAATCCTGGTGGTATCTTTCCGCAGCTCCCCTCTTTGTAAGGTGCGAAGGTGCTTTTCCTAGTGGGGTTTAATAGAATTCCTGGGAAGTATCCCTGGGATTTGAGCATGTGGTTGACCACTAAGTTGGAATGTGGGTCAAAGTATAGAGGTGCCAGTTCGCTTTCTATGAGATTTATGCTTTGAAATCCTCCAAGTTCATACACTGGATCTGTAACGACTTGGTTGTTGGACATCTTCTCTATTACGGCTTTGATAGGTGACGAAGTGATTGTTACTACTTTACCATCTAGAGGAATCTTGATCTTCTGATGTATAGTGGATGTTAATGCTTTGGAAGCGTGAATCCAAGGTCTCCTCAGAAGTATGTTAACGGATGCTTCGATGTCCACAATTTGGAAGTTGACTTTTCGCTCAATTGGCCCAGTGGCGATAGTGAGGTTGGCTAACCCTACTACCTTACGCCGTGTTCCATCATATGCTCGAACACCTTGATTGGTAGGAGTCCAATCTGATTCTTTCATACCTAACTTACGCGCTGTTTTCAGTGGTATGACATTGACTGCAGAGCCATCATCTACCAAAGTCATTGTCACGTTCTTCTTTAGGCATGTTATTGTAATGTATAGGGCGAGATTAGTGTGACTAGCACCGAAAGGTGGTAAATCCTCATCTGAGAAAGTAATTGGGTTACTTAGGTTAACTGAGTCTTGGAGGACCAAGTTGACTACGTCGTCAGGTGTAGAGTCATGTGTTGGAGCTAGTGTCCTCCACAGTTAGTGCAATAACATAAATAAATCTCTGTAGGTTCACAGGGTATACTTTATATTATAATCAGTTGATTAACGTTCATCAATAACGGTTGGCTTGCTAGATAAGTGTGACGTTATTGTCATACAGATGGCGGTGATCAACTGGTCCCTAAAAGTCACACCTAGAGGATGTGTTTGAGAGATGTGATTATTTGAGAAAATAATCATATTGATGCCCTATTATATGACTAAAAGGTTAGTCAGTGTATTTGACTAAAAGGTTAGTAAATGTGATGATGAGACGATTATTTAATAACGATTAAATAATATAAGCTGAGACGAATTAAAAGTAATTCGTAATTAAATATAAACTGTTGTATTTAAATAGCATATATATAATGTAAGCTTATGCGAATTAAAATGTTAATTCGTAATTGAATATAAAATGTTATATTGAATTAGCAAATTATAATTATACGGATAATTATAATTAACGTATATATTATACGATTGTCATATTAGATGTTGTCAGACCGGTATTAATGTATCGACTACAAAATGTTGTATGGACATATTAATACATGACAACACAAATGACATTTATAATAATAATACACATTATATATTAAAGCGAATTTAACCGAAATAAAGTCCAGATTCACTCTGAAATTTTCGGTCCATTAGTGGTTAATTAGAGGAGAAAATATCTCCCCTAATAACTACATTGGTGCCGTGTGAAATAGGAAGAAGAAGAAATTTTTTTTTTCTTTTAACCCTAAAATCACTTGTGCCTCCATCTCTACACATCACAAAAATTAAAAAGTTAACAGTAACTTTTCACAAAACATTCTAGCAAATTCAAGGGCATTTCTCATTCTATCTTGGGTGCTACGATTAGGAGATATCATCATTTTGATATTGTTCTTAGGCCATTAAAGCAATGACTAAAGGTTATTTCTAATCTCTCGCTTATTATGCATTTTCGTTTATGACTATTAATCATATAATCATAATTTCATTATAATTCTGAATGATTTAAAGGGAAGTATACGGATATATTCTCACAAGTGGTATCAGAGCCATAGGGCTATGAAATTGTTTATATGATTTTCGTAAATATTGAATTTGTATAATTTAAAAAAAAAAAAAAAAAAATTCCATTCGGCAAAATTTTTTTTTATGCCGTGTGTTTTTATTTTTTTTGGGTGTTCCATTTTGATTCAAATATTGTTATTTTAAAAGGTTGAGATAATAATATATGAATTTGTAGATGTTTTGATTTAATGATGATTGAATTAAAACGTAAATGGAATTTGATATGAATGTTAATGAACATCCTTTTGCTTTATATTTTCGGTATAAAATGATCTAGATATTCATGTTAAAAGGTTAATTTTAATCATCTAGTTTGTATCAATGTTTAATATCGATTAGATATTGTTTGTTTGTACCGATCTAGTTAATATAAGCATGATCGAATTAAAACCGTTTAATTTGATTTTTTTTTTACTGCCCGTGTACTGTTCATGTACTGTTCACAGTTTAAAAAAAAAAATTGTTGTTTTTTTTTTTGACTGCAGCGGTTTTTTAAAAAAAAAAAGGGTTCTTTGGTTTTTTTTGTATAAACCGTAAAAGAGAAAAAAAAAATTGGTACCTGCTACTGTTCATACGTGAACAGTAATTATAAAAAAAAAATCGTTTTTTTTTTGCTTATACCAATTTTTGTTTTGTACATTATAAAGATAATGTATGATTGTTTTTGTGAAAAAGTTCACAAAAAATTTTTGATACCATGTTATTTTAAAAAGGTTTAAAATAATGTTGTTGTAATTCATATTGATTATGAATTTCATTGGATTTTGATTGAAATATCGTGATGAATTACGGAATCGTCACATGATTTAATGGTGGTTTGGATAATTAATCAACATAATTTATGCATTATGTTTTGTATGATTAATTTTTAGTTGTTGCTTTTATTATGTTGAATGTTGTTTGAATGGTTTAATTTTATGCAATTTTGTACAATCAGTTGTAATTTACTAGTGTGGTCTTAGTAGATTATGTTTTCGTAATGATGGAAACATAGTCTTGGTTGTATTTTGAGATCTCGTATCTCCCCTTTATAATTTTAATTTTTGGAATCATTTTGAATTAGAATGTAAATAGGTTTACATTTGTAATTTTTAAAATGTATTTTGAGAAGATTCAAGATGGAGATCGGATGGCTCACTCCCGCTATATGGACCAAGATGGAACATCAAGACAAGCTTCTCGGGTCCAAGGGTGGATTCCAACTTGTATTTTGTTCATTTTGGTAGTTAGGCCACACTAGGTGTTTTATTTTGCGTTTTATTTTTCCATTCTCGTTGCTTTATTCACATGATAGATAATTGCATCATATTCCGCCTAAACCAAACCACCTAAAAATGCATGAAAAATGATTCATACAGTTTGAATATTTTAATCATGGACATACAGATGTCACTCGCTTTTAGGGCCATCACCTTAGTTTAAATCATTCTCGAGTTGCTAGACATTCGTTCACTTAAAATGAATTAAAGTTAAGATGATGGGACCTTCCCCTATAAATAAAATTGAGACTAGTATTTATAGGGAAAACTACTATGAACCCCTTCTTCGTCGGAAGTCATAATATGACCCCTTCTACGTTGGGTAAGTAGTGAGTGTTGACCTATTTTTATCTCAACATTATAGTACGAGTAATATCTCGTGATTATGATGGACTAAAGATAGAATTTACAGAAATTTATCGACCAGGAATTCTAAAAGTAGAATTAGCCAAGAGGTTGGCTTATCAATTTACAGAAATTGATCTTGGGATCATTTATATAATTCTTGAGGGAGGTCAATTGTATAAATGCACGAGTCATCGCATTAAACAGTTTTTCATTAGACTCAAAATTAAAACGATGAATACTTATCATATTTATTTTCTTTTTCACAGTTTTTGAATTCGTTATATACAGATATAACTGCTAATAACAAATGGCTGGCCATACTGATGACCCAATGCCAAGTGCCACGCTCGGACGTGAGTCCTGGCTTAAGATTTTCATGGACAATATGAATCAGTCAACGCGACTGAAGAATAACGGGTCCAACTTTGCGGACTGGGAGGCGGCATTGCGGAATGCTGCAATTGCGGACGGTAAGCTCAAGTACTTGACTGAGCCACTACCGCCCAACCCAGACCCCAATGCAGGAGCAAATGAATCACTTGCTTATAGTGATTTCATGATGGAGGCGGGTGCGATAAAGAACGTACTCATCTTTTCAATGGAATCAAATTTGCAAAGGCGATTCATTGCCCATGGTGCGAATAAGATTATCACCACGCTCTCTAACGAGTTCTCAAAAGCTCCGAGGATCGTTAGTTATGAGCATACCGGTCGCTTCTTTGAAGCGAAACTCCAGAAGGGCCAAGCAGTTAGCCCACACATTCTTGATATGATTGAGAATGTCGAGAAACTGGAGGCACTTGGTTGCAAAATCGATGAGAAGATCGTCATTGACCGCGTTCTTCATTCACTTCACGATGGTTTTGCCCTTTTTAGGGCAAATTACTATATGAATGATATGAAGAAGAGTCTTCATCAGCTCCACTCACTTCTCGTACAGACCGAGAGTGATCTGAAATTGAGTGGGAGTCTGAAACAGGACGTTCTCATGGTTGCAAACAAGGGCAAAGGTAAGGGCAAGGCTAAGGCCAACCTAGCTGTAGGGAAGCCGAGATTCAAAAAGCCAGGGCAAGGCAAGAGTGAGCCTGGTGAGACTATGTAACACCCCCATAATCCGTTATATTTAAAAATAGAGTTTTCATGTAAAATTCGGAATATGGATGTGTCACATTTGAACCAATTGTAGTAGAAGTATTTAAATCATGTAATTCAAAGGGGTAAATGTCCATGTGAATTAAAAACCAAAGAGTAAAATCCGATTACAACCAAATCCAAATGTTTGCGGAAGCGAATAAGTTTGATGATGCAAAATAAAGATAATTGTCTAAACATTGGTTTCCAATAAAAACAATAACGCGCGCGCTCTCCCGTGGTTCCCACGTCCTAGTTCCTTGGATTACCTGTCACACGATCTGCTCTCACAATAGTGGTCATAGCAGTTCCAATTAAGGACAAAAACAAAAGAGGGTCAACAATAATGTTGAGTAAGGTAAACAATCCAAAAATAAATAAATAAGAGTTTTACTTAAAATTTAGAATTCATAAGAAAGTAGAATATCATTGAGAAGTTCAAGTTTCTAAATAAGGAAATCCGATCCAAAATAGTTAGTCCTTCCAAATCTTAAAACACTTTCCTTCGAAGAAAACATTTCTTCACTTTCTTTAGTAAGTAATGGATAGAGGCCGTATGGAGAGGATTCCCTCGCCCTAGTCCGGATAAGACGGGGTTCACCAAACCATGTACAATAACTGTCCAAAAATCCCGAGTGTGCACACCCCTCCAAGGGCCAACCCCAAGGAGGAAGATAAGAGGACGGGGTCTCGATCAACTAACCCCCACCAGAAGCTCTGTATAGGAGGTCCCCTTTTATTATTTGGGAACAACCTACCCCTCTACCAAAACCGTTCAAACCAAAAATCGAAACCCTTTCCAAACAATTAAATCCACTTCTTGAGATTAACCATCTCCATAATTTGTACAAAAGATCAAACGGTTTTGGTTTTCAAACTCTTAAAAGTTATGAGTCCTTTATTATATTTCAACACTTCAAAGGATGGAATAACATCAATTATTTTTCAATATTTCATCACAATAATCCAAACTTATATTAACAATCATTATAAACATTATACACAATGTAACATTTGAAACAATACTCAATAGTTCAAGAAAAGTGTATGGACAAGCGTTTCCCTTACCTTATGAGCTGGTCTAGAAGTTTAAAGTGCTTCTTCTACAAATCCCGAGTCTACAATATACATAAAGTACTCGTTACTAAATTATTCCAGACGGTCCTTAACTAGTTCAATTGGTTTTATGCATTTTACTCGGTTTTTGTTATGTTTCCATTTTTAACGTTTTGTTCCGAGTTTTATTCTTAAGAAAGCAAACTAAGTTCATGGTCAGAATATTTAAGAGTATTTTATCAAGTTGGTGCTTTTAGTTTAACAAGTTATAGCTTATACACTTGGTTTATACAAGTTCATTATCTCATACATACTTTACGGTTTTACAGATTCTGAACAGTGACTTCAAAACATCATAACTCCTTCATTACTTAACATTTTGGGGTAATACTAGTGAGTTTGGATTATTTAAGATGTTCTACAACTTTAAGAATCAAATACTAACAGTCCAAAAACGAATCTAAGGCCTCTGAAATTTCTGTTTAGTAAAACGTGACGGTTTCCGAGTCACAGAAAGTTTTGGGCTGGTTCGGGTGTTTAAATAGTCGAAATATTGGTTTTCAGAAGGCCAACATGCATGTCTCTCGTTAACGTTTATCATAGTCAAATATCAAGAATTTATCTTTAGTATAACTTTATTTACTAGTGGTCTATTCGAAAATGGTAGATTCTCAACTATCGATCTAAAGAACAATATTTTATCAGATTTCCAGCTTGTCATTTTGTGTTGTAAAAATCATATAAAATCAAATACTTAATATTCTTGGACGAAACAAACTCCAATAGATCTAGTATTTAGTCTATCAACTTTTATGTTCATACAATGTTAGCCAAAAATAGGATTAAGATGTACTATTGGTCGGATCTTTAACTAGTGGTCAGAATATGAGTCACAAAATGTTTTTAAGTAGATTACAAAGATTATAAATTCAAATGAGTTGATTCCAGGGCCTAATATACTCTATATTCATTGAAGTTCATTATGGTAAAAGGGTTTGTCCTCATTAATCCTTTAAGTTACTTTTTAAGACACAAACATTGGGACTAGCAGATTCGATTGTCCAGAATCATGTTCTTTTTGTATGATTTTTCATTTGCAAACGACCCATGAGATTATGATAAAATTTTGTACACTGGTTATAGACAGGAATAACTACGATATATATTTTTTTCATAGCAATAAAACAAGTCTAAGTCGGATTTTTATTCTGTTAATTATCAACCTCCGGATTTGACACTTTGATGATTGTTATGTGCTTAAGTTCATGCATGCATGAATGGAGACTTGTTTGTTGAAGTTTATAGTTTAAGAAACATGTAAATATGTGTTGTGAAGATATTGAAACAAGAATAGAATGGTTTTGGATGTTCCTTACATGGTGAAGAACATAAGCTAGGCAAGATCCTCCACCTACAATGCTCTTTCTTCTTCCTCCTCTTCTTTTCTCTCTTTCTCCCTCTAACCTCTCTCTATTTTTTTTGTTTGTAAAATTGTGTTTGAAATCTGATGGAGTGGAGGAAATAATGAGGGTTGAGTGTTTAGTTAAGTGTGTTTTTTAGAAGAGAAAAAGAGAGTGAATGGGGAGGTGTGTGGTGTCACAAATGGGGGACAAATGGGAAGGGAATCTTTGCATATATTGGTCCATTTTGCATGCTCAAGTAGGTAGGTTCCTAGGCATGATGTTGCTTTAAATTAACCAGATTTGTGATGCATGGGAGACGGGTTTGGGCGGCGGAAATTTTAAATGGCGCGACGGTCTAATACGCACACAAATGTTCGACGGTTTTTACCAATTACTATCGTCAAGATTTTATTTGTTCTACCTCATATTTTCTTATGTACGGATTTTATTTTATAAATATATACTTATAATGTTCCACATTAATATTATATTATTTAATTACTTTCCCCAAACTCGTACCCGATTAACAACGAAGCGATAACTATATCGCCACAAGATCTTCCATTTTATCTCCATTGATTTTAATCTTTTAAAATCCTTTATTCCTAAATTCGATTACGCTTAATTTTTAATTTCCCTTTTTATCTCTATTGACGAATTTTACGGGTATTACAGACTAGCGGTAGCTCACAAGGCAAGACAAAGAGCGATGAAGGTAACGTGGAGTGCCACCATTGCCACAAGCTTGGGCATTGGAGGAGGAACTGCCCCGTGTACCGTGAGGACATAAAAGCAGGCCGCGTCTCTCCTGTTGGTATGTCTTCTTCTTTTATTCATATGATTGAGATTAACCATCCAAGTTTCGGAACTTGGGTATTAGATACTGGTTGTGGTTCTCATCTGTGTAATCATTTGCAGGGCCTAAGAAACATCACAACTCTCGCAAGGGTGATGTGGACCTGCGAGTGGGGAATGGAGCAAGAGTAGCTGCCGTTTCAGTGGGAACATATGTAATCCAACTCCCGAGTGGATTTGAGTTATTTCTGAATAACTGTTACTATGTACCCAGTTTATCTAAAAACATTATTTCCGTTTCCGTACTTGATAAGGACGGTTTTTCGTTTGTAATAAAGGATAATAGCTGTATTTTCTATTTAAACGAAATGATTTATGGTAAAGCAGTTTCCATGAATGGGATTTATGTTTTAGATCAAACCACAGATATTATGCATGTGAGTAGTAAGAAAGCAAAGGTTGGTGACAAAGATCAAACCTATCTATGGCATTGCCGTATGAGACACATAAATGAAAAACGCGTGAAGAAGCTCATTGACAATGGGACTATCTCCCCATTTGACTATGAATCTTTTGGCACGTGTGAATCATGTCTCATAGGCAAAATGACTCGAATTTCCTTCCAAGGTGTTGGAATGCGCGCTGCTGACCTATTAGGACTCATACATACTGATGTGTGTGGACCTATGTCAATCAACGCTAGAGATGGCTATAGATATTTTATCACTTTCACGGACGATTTAAGTAGATATGGATATGTCTACTTAATGAAGCATAAAAGTGAGTCCTTTGATAAGTTCAAAGAATTCCAGAATAAGGTTGAAAACCAACTGGATAGAAATATTAAAGCACTACGTTCAGATCGTGGTGGCGAATATCTTTCGAATGAGTTTGATCAACACCTCAAAGACTGTGGTGTAGTACTACAGTTAACTCCACCTAGAACACCACAATTGAATGGTGTATCCGAACGGAGAAATCGAACATTACTTGATATGGTTCGATCCATGATGAGTCACACGGTTGTACCTGATTCATTGTGGGGTTATGCTCTTTTGTCAGCTGCTTTAATACTTAACCGAAGTCCGTCTAAAGCTGTAGACAAGACTCCATATGAGTTATGGAAGGGAACCGTCCCTAACTTGTCCTTTATTCGGGTTTGGGGATGCGGGAGGCTTAGTCAAGTGGAGACCTGTGACGATAGCTCGGACACATCGATCAAGAAATACTTATATTTATCCAAAAAGGGATATGTTTGGTCATTAATTTTACTAGCCTACCAAACACGAGTTTTGTTACGGCTTTAGTGCGACGTTTGTTAAGAAGAGTTTCTCGAGAATAGGACAGTAAGTGGAACCTTCGAGTCTGTCGAGATTTCAAGAAACCAACAACCGAGCAACTCCAATGGAGGAAAACTGGTTCCTTCATCATCGGCTGCGGTTAATATTCCTTTGGAACCTAGGAGGTCGGGTAGACACTCTATTCCGCCAGACAGATACATTGGTATGGTCGAGGAGAATGAGAGAGATGACGTTTTACTCCTAGAGAGTAACGAACCCGCTACCTATAAAGGTGCCATGACCTGTTCCGACTCTAAGCTATGGCTTGAAGCCATGCAATCCGAGATGGACTCTATGTTTGAGAACGACGTATGGGATCTGGTTGACTTACCTGATAAGGTTCGGCCTCTCAGTGCAAATGGCTTTACAAATAACGGCATCTGTAGAAGGACAACCAGATACCTAACAGGAACAGAATAGTGGAAAGGGTTTCACTCAAGTGCACGGATTGCACTATGATGAAAATTTTGCACCCGTAGTCATGCTGCGTTCCATTCGGATAATCTTAGCGATTGCCGCTTTTCATGACTATGAAATTTGGCAAATGGATGTGAAAACCGCCTTCTTAAACGGTTATTTGGAGGAGGAGTTGTACATGGTACAACCTGAAGGTTTCATTGATCCTAAAAATCCTAAGAAGGTATGCAAGCTTAAGCGTTCCATCTATGGACTTAAGCAGGCTTCTCGGAGTTGGAATCATCGTTTCGACCAGGTCATAAAAGAGAATGGATTTACTCGATCGGTCGAGGAACCATGCTTATATATCAAGTCGAGTGGGAGCAAGATTGTCTTCCTGATATTGTATGTTGACGACATACTCTTGATTGGGAATGACATACCTCTCTTAACTTCGGTAAAAGTTTGGTTAAAGAACCATTTACAGATGAAAGATCTGGGCCAGGCACAAAGAATTTTGGGGATCCGTATCTACAGAGATAGATCACGACGGATGTTATCCCTCAGTCAGGAGTCTTATATAGATAAGATTCTTGAGAGGTTCAGCATGACCAACTCCAAGAAGGGGAACCTTCCAATGATTTCTGGGATGCAATTGAGTAAAGCTCAGGCACCAAAGACATCGGAAGAGGTCGAGCGCATGAGTCGGGTTCCTTATGCATCAGCTATAGGATCGATCATGTATGCCGTGATATGCACCACGGGTTTTCCAGACGTGGCATATGCAGTGATATGACGAGTCTGGGTACCAAGGCAATCAGGTG
>JAIUZE010009407.1:0-32547 GCA_022085475.1 Heliosperma pusillum | reverse complement strand
AATTCTTTTTATTATTAAAATTTTCTTATACAAGTCTTTAATTTTTTCTTTTAGAAGGGTAAGAAGAAAAAAGCTAACACGCCCACAGCTCCGGAGCTCTTCCTTGACACCCATTCCCGGCTCGAAGACAATAGAAGATATTGGATAAAACCAAAAGATAAGGAATTATATGTAAGTTTCAAGCATTTTTGTATTTTTACAATAAGTTCAATTTTTTGAATGTTTAACTAATTTTGTAGCTATTTTTAATAACAATGTTTATATTTTGTAGGAAGCATTTTCCGCCGAGAAACTTAGGCAACCGGACAAGTCCGATAACGAGATTTGGTTCGACTTGGTAAAGGGTTTCAAGAAGGGGAATGTCTACGGGATTGGGTCGGCAAAGAACGTATTTTACGAAACTCCAAGGGGAAGAATGTCGTCCACCTCAAAACAAACCTACGAGCCGACAGTTGTGGGAAGACTCCAAGCCGCACATGACGAGGAAAAAAGAAAAAACGCGGAAAGGGATGAAGAATTAAGGATAATGAAAGAAAAGTTCAAGGCTTGGGAAAGTAGGTTCGACAATTGCAACCAAGGTCCGCCTCCCTTTCGGCGAGACTATGATGAAGGCAATGGAGGTGGTGGTATGCAAGCCGAACCCCATATCACCCTTGGCTTCTGATATTAGTTTAGAAACTTGTGACTTGTGCTTGTTTAAACTCGGTTTGTTAACATTGTAGAAGATTTGTAAACTTGAAACAATTTTCTTTATCTATATGAGGATGTTGGTTTCACATCGTGTTGTTGTAAATGTGTGAAATTATGGTTGTTTTCTTGTATACTTGCAGGTATGGTATGGTAACGAAATGGCACGATGAAAACAGAAATTTTCTTGCAATATCACAGGTTTTTTGGCGACTGAATGTTCATTTGGCGACTACTTTCAGTCGCCAAAACCCCTCTATTTTTGCAAATTATAAGGCTTTTTGGCGACTGAATGGCGACCGAAATCAGTCGCCAAATTGGCGACTGAATACCTTGGTAGTCGCCAAAATGGCGATTGATGGCGACAGATTTCAGTCGCCAAATTGGCGACTACATAATCTTTCAGTCGCCAATTTGGGCGACTGATTTCAGTCGCCATTTCACCAAATAGGCGACGCTTTTTTAAGTCGCCAAATTTGGCGACTGAAAGTAGTCGCCCGAATTTTTTTTTGGCGACTAATGACTGCGACTGGGTCTTGGCGACTGAAATCAGTCGCCAAATTCATTTTAGCGACTGAAATTAGTCGCCAATATCAGTCGCCTGAATGTTGTTTTCTTGTAGTGAACTCGGGTTAGTTTCGGGTCTCGAGTTAGCCTTTTCGGGTCTGGTTGCTTTTGTCAGGTCTAGTGATGAGTTAGTTTGGTGTTGCATGTGTATTAATGTTATGGAATTTTATGAGACGAAATGATAGGTGTATTATGTGTGCTATGTGAGGTTGTGGGTGTTTTGGTGTAATTTAAAGAAGAGTGTTGGTAAGTGTTGTTAATAGAGTTGGGATTATTGTGTGATTTGTTTGATAATATCGTTGGGGATGTTGGGATTTTTAATCTAGCATTTGACGGTGTTAGATCGGAAGTCTTGTGAAGGAATTTTAGTTTGGTAAGGGTCGGTATATGTATTGTTGGAAACTTGGGTTATGATGTCGTAACGGATTTTGACGGTTTTGGAGGGTACCTTTGGCATGTGATGGTGCTATTTATATGCATGTTTATGTCTCCCCTTGGTCACTTTAGTGACGGTTTTTGGTGCCTAAATGCGCGATTAAATGCTATTATTGCTAATATGTCGATACTTCCGCCTTTTGGTGTTTTAATGCAGGTTGGATGCATTTGTAGAGCAATTGGGTGTTAATGAACACCGCATAATTGATAGGCACGTAAATCGAGAATAATGATGAAGACAACAAAGGGAAGATGGGAGTTTCCCAAGGTCACTCGCTGGAGTGTGCAAATACTCGATCGAGTCGCATACCCAAAATACTCAATTGAGTGCACCAATATTCGATCGAGTGTTTTTAAGACGAAGAGTTTTCCTAAACTTTCTTTTTAAATCTGTTATTTTGTAATATAAATAGAAAAATCGTCTATTATTATTAGTTATGCTTTTTATTACTCTAGAACTCTTAGAAAACTTAAGAAATATTATTATTGCTACTAGGGTTATTCCAAGAACATCGTTCCTTTCAATTAGTTTGTAATCGGTATTGTACTAATCTTCCTTTCTTATTCAATTAGTTTTCATTAGATCTTTAATTATTCCTTGCTCATCTGTCTTATATGTTTATCATGTTTACTTCCTTTATTATTGTTGTTAGTTTAGATATTATGATTAGCTAATCTAGTCTTTGGGAAATAAGCAAACGGTTCATGCAATGGTTCAACAAGAGATAAACTGTGAGAGATGTGGTACTGGAGGGCATAATGCGGTTGAATGTATGAGTACTGTTGAGCAAGTAATTGCCTTTCAATCTTTTAAGCAAGGCAACCCGTACTCTAATTTCTATAATGAGAGGACAAGAGAGGATCCAAACCTCTCATATCGAAGTAAAAATGTTATTAGTCCTACCCCGCCACCGCCACCGCCTCAGCAACATGTTTCCTCCTATGTGATTCCTCATAATCGCAATTCTCAACAAAGTAACTATAATTGTTAAAGAGGTCAAAACGTTTAACAAGCTCTGCCTCAAGCACCTCCAAATAATGATATGGCGGAATTGAAAGGCATGTTGCAACAAAGTCTCATGATACAACAAAATCAAGACACCCAAATCTCTCAATTACTTGCTCTGAATAAGATGGTGGATACTCAAATTGCCCAATTGGCAAGTCAAAATCCACAAAGGCAATCGAGAAATCTCACTTCTTAAGGAAAACCCCCAGATGAACAAGTAAATTCAATAACATTGAGGAGTGGGACCCATTTTAAGAGCCCGGAAATGCCGAGCCAAGTTGATACGGGTACAAGTGGCATAGGGACAAATGTCGAAGAAAACTCTCCCAGTCCTACAAACACTCGATCGAGTTTACGTATACTCGATCGAGTGTCTGATCCTGAACTTGAAAATTCCACAGTCCCAGAGACGCTCAATCGAGTGCAGCCTTTACTCGATCGAGTGTCTGTTGATGATAAAAGAAATTTTGCCGTCTTTGGATCACTCGATCGAGTGACCCCAGTATCTGATAACGACGATGATAATAAAGAAAAGGAAAAGAAAGAAGCCTAGCCCATTAAAATTGTTATTCCTTTTCCTCACCGACAATATAAGTCGAAACTAGATCAACAATTTGGGAGGTTTATGGAGGTAGTCAAGAGCTTACAAGTGAGTGTACCATTTACTGAATTGATCATTGAAGTGTCGGCTTATTCGAAGTTTATGAAGGATATATTAACAAGAAAGCGATCTTTTAATGAAGTTGAGACTTTTGCGTTTACTGCGGAGTGTTGTTGGAGTAAATGTCCTCAACAATAGTGCGATCACATAATTAAATCTCAATAATAAGAATACAAAGGGATGATGAATATTATAGTCAACTGGTCAACATAAATCGGTAATGATTGGCTCAATTAAGTTTGACGTTACTGTCGTATGACGGTGGTTATCAGTTGATACCTTGAGGTCACACCTAAAGGACAATCCCCTAATCATGTACATTAATTAATTGTATAGCGATAAAGATTAATTAATCCCTTAAATTGAACCAAGTTTATATTGTAAGTAAGAAATATATCTTATTGTAATATGATTAAATAAGATTTAGTTTAGTAATTTAATTGTTATATTATTAAGAATGCATTATGTTTATGAAACATTTGAGATAAGCAAAATTAGTTAATTATAATTAAAAATTGTTGTAGATTATATTAACCAAATATGAGATGACCCATTTTATTTACATGTAATTATAAAATGTGACTTAAAATGTTAAGTCTAATTTATTTGTTATGAAATTGCATTTAAATTAGTTAAATGTACATTTATAAGCAAAGATTACATGTTACATGTCACATGTCATATTTGTGACAAATGACAAATTGGAAAAATAAAATGGACACCCATTTTAAGTGGGGTGCTCCGGTATTGTAGTGTATTTTAGGGTGATTAGTTTTTTGTGTATTATTCTAATTGAGAATTAGACACAATCATACACTAGACTAATACCTACACTCAACCTAATGCCTTGTTAAGAACAAGTGAAAGGGACAATACCACACCCATGTGATGGGTGGGTGGCCGGTCATAGCTACCAAAATAAGAAGGATTATTTCCTTCTTATTCAACAATGTCATTTCATTTTTGCATGCAATCTCCACTTCTTTCTAAAATCACTTTCTTACTCTAAAACTCAAGAAGTTTTCACATAATTTAGAGTTCATATTCTAATAAAATTACTAGTGTAGTAATAGAGTTATTAGATTAATTTTAAAGGGTTACTACTAATAATACTAGTGTAGTATTTTAGTAGAGATAAAAAGGGTTCTCTTGGGTGCTACTAATAGGAGTGTTCTTATACTAAGAACTTGGATTTCATCCTCATATTCATAGCTCAAGAATAATATTTGAAAGAAGTTCAAATATTGTGCCCATATTACTTCATAATCAATGTAAGAAATTGTTCTTTCCTTATCTTTTGTTATGCATGCATAAGGTCCATATAGTTTAAGAGTAAACTATTAATATTATGATATTAGAAATGTCTAATATCGAGTTTAAGAAACTTACAAGCGGTATCAAGAGCCTTGATTGTTGCTTGCATAATCGATTTTTATTTTTTTATAGTTATTGTAACTTTAAAGAAAACTAATAATTTTTGTTTTATAAGATAAAATCACAAAGTTATTTGCATGTCAATATTTTCTGGTCCTTATATGATTTTAGGTCATTTTGATGATTTATGGAAATTTATAGTGCTAAAATATGATTTTTAGTGTTTTTATTACAATTTAATGAGTAAAATGATGTTTAAAATGCTAAAAAAAGTTAGACTTATCTTATGACCTTGAAATGTCTACTCAATATCACACATTCATTTTACTTACTGTATGTAAAATTTCGTGTGAATGGGATTTATTTCGTATGATTTATGATTTTTATATGATAAAATGAAATAAATAAAGGTCAAATGGCTAAAAATACTTCCGCTTTGAATCTGACCATGAATTTTAGTATGTTGTCACATGCATGTTTTCCTGTTAGACTAGAAAATTTGAGACTAATGTGATTTTTCTAGCATGATTTATGAATTTTTAATGTAAAAATGGCATAAATAGTGACTAATTTAGCAAATATAGTTAAAATAATTTTAATGTCAAGATAAAATTGTTCCTGGTTTCATAAATGTCCCACATTTCAGATCTGAAGTTGAAAATTTAATATGATTAATTTTTGCATGCTTTATGTATTTTATTTGATAAAACCGATAAAGCGCAACCATTTTTCTCAAAACCGATTCGAAATTTTAAACCATGATTTTTGACATTATTAGTGTCATGGAAATGTTCCAGAATGTTCAAGAATTTGAAATTCAAATTTTGAAATTATTGTAATTAAATTTAGATTTATTTGATTAAAATATGATTTTAAAAGTCTTATTATGAGCAATTAAATAACAACAAGTTGAATTATTGTCAAAAATTGAGTAATGACTAATTTTGAGGCCTAAATGAGTTGGGATAATTAACTTGGACTTAAATATTATTTAAGTATTGTTTTGTGATTTTAAAGTGTTATTATCACGCATTTCCGTAAAACCGGGTTATATTCGATATAAACCGTTAAATAGAGCGATTTGGCATTTAACATGAGCATGTTTTATACATATTATAATGCTGCATTTTTATTTATGAATGTCATATTTTCAATTTATGAATGTCATATTTTGGTTTATGTAATTTGGAATTATGTATTTTTCCTTGTATGGCCTTAGTTTTAATCGATATTACCCGGAATGTAAGGGAATATTGATTCGGTTGTAATTTAATGTGATCTCGTATCACTTTTATTGTATTATTTTATTTTACAAATGTATAATAGGAAATTATTGTAATTTTATTATATATTTTGTAACTAATTGTAAAACCGGAGTTTCCCAAAGACGGTGCCATTCGGAAAGGAGTTCCGAGAGAGTCGGTGACCTTGGGAGGCGTGCTTATGAAGTTCAAGGGACCAAAGGAATTGGTTTCCGAATTTATAATAGAATATATGATTTTCTATTCTAGGAAAGGCCATACTAGGAGTTTTATTTTTATGCTTGCATTTTATTTAATATGTTTGCATGCATTGCCAAATCGCCATAACATGACATGCATATTTATCGAGTATTCGACCGTGTCAATTAAAACAATCGTTAATTAATCGATTTAGTTCACTTTAACATGATAGATTATAAATTGACATGACCTCTCATAATAAATAATTGAGATCAAGCCTTACCAAATGTAGAACCCATGAATTCCAATTTCACAGGAAGTAGGCTCGGCTCACCGGGGTGCTAAACTTGTTACGTTGGGTAAGTGGGGTAATAAATATTATTATTTCGAAATTTGGATTGAGCTCAACGGAAGTATTCGCGACCGTAGCCGCATGTGTTCCGGGCTTAAGATAAATATTAAAGTAATATTATCGACCGAGAATTCTAATGTAGAATCGATTAAAGAGTTAATCCACCGAATTATGTTGATAAGGGATGAATCGGCTTACCGTGCCCAAGTTGATATGAATTTGGATCTCGGAATCATTTATGATAGTTGGGTAGAGGTCACTATATAAATGCTTAACTTGTTTAAAATGTTTGCAAGTTTAAAACGATAATTGTTAATTATTTCCTTCATCTCCTTTTGTAGTTTCATTTTACCGCAATGGATACATCTCATTCTACCGTACCTATCACCATTGATTCATATCACAAATCATTTGATGAAATTTGCTCTCAAAATAATCTTGATACGACTAGAGAACTTCATTTGGGAATAGGTTCCGACGGGAATCTCAACTTTGTTACCTCCTCCAAACCCCCTTTGCAAAAACTTTTGGTGAAAGAGTCTTGGGAAGACAATCTCACCAAGAAGATGCAATCCTTGTCTTTGGAAGCAAGGAGAGATCAAGAAGCAAGTGGGAGTATTAGCAAGAAGATTCTTGCACCTAAGATGAAATGGTTCAAAGATAAGAGGAAGAAAGGTAAAAAGTATAAGAGAAACGGAATAGGTAGTAAGACTACCAAAGGTCCGCAATTCAATGATGAATGCAATTATTGTCATGGCATGGGCTATTGGATGAGGAATTGTCCCATCTACTTGGAGCATATTAGAGATGGACTAGTGATTCCACTCGGTAATACTCTCTCCGAAATTTTTGTTATTGATATAAATTATACCTTCACCTCAACATGGGTATTGGATACCGGTTGTGGTTCTCACCTTTGTAATCATTTACAGGGGCTAAGAAACGTGGAGAAGCTAGGCAAGGGTGATGTGGATCTACGAATTGGAAATGGAGCTAGGGTAGCCGCCACTTCTAAGGGGACCTACGTACTTGTTTTAGCTAGTGGTTTTGAATTGTACTTGAATAATTGTTATTTTGTACCTTCTTTGTCTAAAAACATAATATCCGTAGCCGTGTTAGACATGGAAGGTTTTACTTTTGCGATCAAAAACAATTGTTGTATGATTTCAAAGAATGACTTGGTCTTAGGCCAAGGTAATTCTATTAATGGTATTTATGTTCTTGAGACATCTAACTCAACCAGAGATATCTATAACATACAATCAAAAAGACTCAAGTCAAGTGATCCAAATGAGTCATACATTTGGCATTGTCGATTAGGTCACATAAATGAGAATTGCATCAAAAGACTAGTATCGACTAGTGTAATTAAACCGTTTAATTTTCAATCTTTTGGTATATGCGAATCTTGTCTCCTAGGGAAAATGACTCGTAATCCTTTTAGTGGTAAAGGGACACGAGCAAGCGAACTATTGGGCCTTATACATACCGATGTATGTGGACCAATGACTATTTCTGCTAGGGGTAATTATGACTACTTCATTACATTCACAGATGATTTAAGTAGATATGGGTATATTTACTTAATCAAATATAAAAGTGATGCTTTTGAGAAATTCAAGGAATTTCAAAATGAGGTAGAAAACCAATTGAACAAAAAGATCAAAGCATTACGATCCGATCGTGGTGGTGAGTATCTTAGTAAGGAATTTGATTCACACTTGAAGAATTGTGGCATTGTATCACAACTAACTCCACCTGAAACACCTCAACTTAATGGTGTGGCCGAAAGGAGAAATCGAACCCTACTTGATATGGTTCGATCTATGATGAGTCAAACCGAGTTGCCAGACTCGTTTTGGGGATTTGCAATCCAAACCGCCATAATATCATTGAATAAAAGCCCGACCAAAGAAATCGAAAAGACTCCATATGAGATGTGGAAAGGGAAAGTCCCAAATTTGTCCTATATGAAGATTTGGGGATGCGATGCTTTTGTTAAGGTAAAGACCGACAATAAGCTAGCCCCAAGATCCGAAAAGTGCATTTTTGTAGGTTATCCAAACAACTCTCATGGTTACTACTTCTACAAACCTCAAGAAAACAAAGTGTTTGTGTCTAGTGAGGCTGTCTTTTTAGAAAGGGAACATATTTCTAAAAGCCAGAGTGGGAGAAAATTTGAACTTGACGAAGTTCAAGAGCCACAAACCGAAGAGGAGACGTTAGAAGATGTTCCTTCGTCATCTAATTCTATTGTTATACCATCTGTACCTAGGAGGTCCGGAAGGGTTAGTCACCAACCCGATAGATACATAGGTATTATCGAAGAAAATAACAATTTTGACTTGTTACTTTTAGAAAGTGATGAACCCACGACCTAAAAAGCTGCCATCTCTAGTCCGGATTCCAATTTATGGCTAGAAGCCATGAAATCCGAAATGAATTATATGTATGAAAATCAAGTTTGGGACTTGGTTGATTTGCCTGAAAATGTGAGACCTCTTCAATGCAAATGGATCTTTAAAGTAAAGAATGGCATAGAAGGACATGATGATGTCTACAAGGCAAGGCTAGTTGCAAAAGGTTTCACTCAAATTCATGGTCTTCACTATGACGAAACTTTTGCTCCTGTAGCCATGCTAAGATCTATTCGGATAATGTTAGCGATTGCCACATTTTATGACTATGAAATATGGCAAATGGATGTCAAAACCGCCTTCCTAAATGGGTATTTAGAGGAGGAAGTGTATATGATGCAACCCGAAGGTTTTGTAGATCCAAAAGATCCTAACAAAGTATGCAAGCTTAAGAGATCCATTTATGGCCTTAAGCAAGCATCGAGAAGTTGGAACCATCGTTTTGATCATGTTATAAAACAAAATGGTTTCACTCGAAGTGTCGAAGAACCATGTTTATACATGAGATTTAGTGGGAGCAATGTTGTATTCCTTATATTGTATGTAGATGACATACTTCTCATTGGGAATGATTTACCAATGCTTACCTCTGTCAAGGGGTGGTTGGGAAATCATTTCCAAATAAAATATTTAGGAGAAGCACAACGCATATTAGGTATCCGGATCTATAGAGATAGATCCAAGAGGATATTGGCTTTAAGTCAGGAATCTTATATGGATAAGATTCTTCGACGATTCAACATGGACAAATCCAAGAGAAGTCTTGTTCCTATGGGTAGTGGGATCTTTTTGAGCAAGTCTCAATCACCCACCGAACCTGAAGAGGTTGAACGCATGAAATCGATCCCCTATGCTTCTGCCGTAGGATCGATCATGTATGCCATGATATGCACACGTCCTGATGTCTCGTATGCCTTGAGCATGACAAGTAGATATCAAGCCAATCCAGGTGAGAGTCACTGGATAGCCGTAAAGAATGTTCTTAAGTACTTGAGAAGGACCAAGGATACATTCTTAGTGTTTGGAGGAGAGTCTGAATTATGTGCAAAGGGTTACACTAATTCAAGTTTCCAAACCGATAGGGATGATATGAAATCTCAAGGTGGCTTTATTTATATGATAAATGGAGGTGCGGTTAGCTGGAAGAGCTTCAAAGAGTCAGTTATTGCGGATTCTACAACGGAGGCTGAGTACATTGCAACATCTGAGGCTACTAAGGAAGCTGTTTGGATAAGGCAGTTTTTAGAGGGGCTAAGGGTAGTTCCTTCTGCCAAGGATCCTATCACGATATTTTGTGATAACAGTGGGGCGATCTTTCAAGATAAAGAGCCCAAGTCTAGTAATAAGTCTAGACATGTACTTAGAAAATTTCATGTTATAAGATATTACATTGAAAGGAAGGAGATTGCGATATGTAAGGTTGGGACAAATGATAACATTTCTGATCCCTTAACCAAGCCCTTATCGCAGGCTAAGCATGACCAACATGTTGTTTCCATGGGTCTTAAACGCATGCCAAATTTGTATTAGATTATGAGATATGAAATAAAAATTGTGTTTTTATTAATCATATATGATAATCACTTTTATCGTTTGAGTTAATTTTTTTAACTTTTATTATGTAACTTTGTTATATCAAAATGGGTTGTAGAGACAATTGGACCCCATTAAAGTGAACTGGATTAACATTGTATTGACCCATAGTCACTTATATGAAGTGACACCTCGAAGTGACTATATTGTGATGCGATTGATGGCAAGTTCAAGTGTCATAGGGTCATAGGGCAATAGGAATTCTTGTAGCCTGGTCGTAGCAAGAGCTACTAGTATTCTTTTGAGTCAATTATTTGACTAAAGACTGTTCGCCTAAGGTGGCACACTTTCAGAGTGACTTTTATTTATGTTCTACGACCTTTGTAACTGGGGTCAAATGGGCATCTTTTGGGTCATGATGAGCTGTGGCTATTCAAAGGGAATAGTGCAATAGGAATTGTCCACCCCTCGGTTGTTTTTAAATCTCAAGGCCACTCGAGGAGGAGTAAGATGAAAATGCGTGGCCACGCTCGGAAGGTATATATGGTAGATAATTACGGTCAGACTGTTACTCTCCAGATCGAGGAAACCACTCTTGATATGATCATATGCAACTACGACATGCAAGACACCTTGCATTGAGTGGGAGATTGTAATAGGACAAGAGAATTGGTGACACACACTTGTCTCGGACAAGTGGGAGATTGTTGGAGTAAATGTCCTCAACAATAGTGCGATCACATAATTAAATCTCAATAATAAGAATACAAAGGGATGATGAATATTATAGTCAACTGGTCAACATAAATCGGTAATGATTGACTCAATTGAGTTTGACGTTACTGTCGTATGACGGTGGTGATTAGTTGATCCCTTGAGGTCACACCTAAAGGACGATCCCCTAATCATGTACATTAATTAATTGTATAACGATACAGATTAATTAATCCCTTAAATTGAACCAAGTTTATATTGTAAGTAAGAAATATATCTTATTGTAATATGATTAAATAAGATTCATTTTAGTAATTTAATTGTTATATTACTAAGAATGCATTATATTTATGAAACATTTGAGATAAGCAAAATTGGTTAATTATAATTACAAATTGTTGTAGATTATATTAACCAAATATTAGATGACCCATTTTATTTACATGTAATTATAAAATGTGACTTAAAATGTTAAGTCTAATTTATTTGTTCTGAAATTGCATTTAAATTAGTTAAATGTACATTTATAAGCAAAGATTACATGTTACATGTCACATGTCATATTTGTGACAAATGACAAATTGCAAAAATAAAATGGACACCCATTTTAAGTGGGGTGCACCGGTTTTGTAGTGTATTTTAGGGTGATTAGTTTTTGTGTATTATTCTAATTGAGAATTAGACACAATCATACACTAGACTAATACCTACACTCAACCTAATGCCTTGTTAAGAACAAGTGAAAGGGACAACACCACACCTATGTGATGGGTGGGTGGCCGGTCATAGCTACCAAAATTAGAAGGATTATTTCCTTCTTATTCAACACACAATGTCATTTCATTTTTGCATGCAATCTCCACTTCTCTCTAAAATCACTTTCTTACTCTAAAACTCAAGAAGTTTTCACATAATTTAGAGTTCAGATTCTAATAAAATTACTAGTGTAGTAATAGAGTTATTAGATTAATTTTAAAGGGTTACTACTAATAATACTAGTGTAGTATTTTAGTAGAGATAAAAAGGGTTCTCTTGGGTGCTACTAATAAGAGTGTTCTTATACTAAGAACTTGGATTTCATCCTCATATTCATAGCTCAAGAACAATATTTGAAAGGAGTTCAAATATTGTGCCCATATTACTTCATAATCAATGTAAGAAATTCTTATCTTTTGTTATGCATGCATAAGGTCCATATAGTTTAAGAGTAAACTATTAATATTATGATATTAGAAATGTCTAATATCGAGTTTAAGAAACTTACAAGTGTAGCGCCGTGTTACAAAGTCGATCACCGCCAAAGCTAAAAGATGCAGAAGTTCTATTCATTGTAATATAGGTCCTTTGTGTATCGATAACGCTCTTTGTGACTTAGGAGCTAGCATTAGTGTGATGTCGTATGGTATATGCAAAAAGCTTAACATGGGTAAACTTAATGTCACTGATATGACCCTACAATGTGTTTACCGTTCTGTTAAGCGTCCTATGAGTGTCTTAGAGGATATGCCAGTTGGAGTAGGGAAATTATTTATCCCAGTTGACTTTATTGCTTTAGATATGGCGGAGGATAACCGAACTCCAATCATCTTAGGGCGACCATTCTTGCACACAGCGGGGGCAGTCGTAGATGTTAGGAATGGGAGACTTACACTAACGGTGTGAGATGGCACAATAACATTTAAGCTAGATAATTCACCTAGAATTTATGCTGTAGAAGACACCTGCAGTATGATTGACGTTGTTGATCCTCTTAATATTGACTGTCTTGCTAATTCTTTGGGCAGGTATGCTCTCGAGATTCCTACCGCATCCGACATCGTTGAGGCTACAATAAGACCGTAGTACAAGGAGGAGAGCAAGGAGGTATATGGGGTAATGACTAATCCTAATTAGGTTGAGGTATTTTCTTATTTTTTTCATTGCGACTGATTTGGGAAGTAACCACTTTATTTGCCATTTATATTAATTTTGATACTCTACCTTCTACTAGTCGTGGAATTAGTTTGATGAAGTCCCATAAGAATGATAAGTTCCGAAGGTCCCTCGCAATATTTTTATATGATCATATTATTTCTTGGTGCAACTTATGCCTTTGTGTAGCACATGCGCATATTTTTGATCGACTTTTGAGAGCACCAAGCTATTTTGATTATGCCAGTATGGGTAATTGATCTATAAAGTTGGAATGATCATGAAGGATTTACAGGTACTATCTATCCTTGTATTCTCTTTTATTGTACTTTCTTTGGTTTTATTTCCCCTTCTCTTTTGTTAGTAGTGTCCTATAGGCTGTTGTTGTTGGATATGTTGTGTGATTGCTGTGTTGTTAGCGTCACATTGAGGACAATGTGAAATTTAGGTTTGCGGGAGAGTCTCTATTTATGTTGTGTGTTTATTTACTGCATTGTGTGTAAAAAAAATCCATAAAAATTAATTTTCTTTATAAAATCCAAAAACATGTTATTTATTTTATTAGGTCGAGTCTTGGTGAAATGAATATCAATGATGATAATTTGCATTGTTTTTGCATTTGCATCTTATCTAAGTCATCCATGTAAATTGTTTTGACATGTTACCTTGAAAATAAAGCTCAATGATCCAGTCTTGGTCGTATTTGACATGCCTTTTGCTAATTAGATTTGATAAATTATGTTGGTAAATCACTTAAATTTCTAAGGTCTTTAGAGCTTCCTAAGCCAGGAACATTAATAAACTGGTCACATTGTCTTTAGGCTTGAGTGTGGTACTCCTTGTGGAATGTGTAACATCAAATTGCATAAATGTGACAATAGTTTCTTGATACTTATACGCGTTCATTTGATAAAGTACATGAGGAAAGGCGATTCTCTTTGTTCAAATAAGCCTCACATAGCAAAATATACTTGATTTTATACCCTTATTATGAGTTCTTTATGTTTAGCCCGTTTGAGCCTTTGTAGCCTGTTTTATAACCCATTTAATAACTACATTCGTAGAATTTGCCTATCCTATCGGGAAAGTCGGAATTGCTTATTTTTCATGCCAATCTTGCTACTACGGTTCGGTTGGACTTATATTGTCACTACAAGAAAATAGAACTCGGGCGACTACTATTGGCGACTGACTTTAGTCGCCAAAATATATTTGGCGACTGAAACTAGTCACCAGCCTCCAGTCGCATACCTTAGTCGCCAAATGAAACTCGGGCGACTGAATTCAGTCGCCAAATTTGGCGACTACCAAAACCGTCGCCAGATTGAAGAAATGGCGACTGAAAGTAGTCGCCAATTTGGCGACTGAAAAGCAGTCGCCCAATTCTTTCTTCAGTCGTCAAAATGGCGCCCACCAAATTAATCAGTCGCCAAATTTGGCGACCATGAAATAAATCAGTCGCCAAATTTGGTGACCGATATCAGTCGACATTCAGTCGCCATAGCCAATTACATATCAGTAGCCACTGGTTTGGGTACTCTGTTTTGGCGACTGAAAAATAGTCGCTATTTGAACATTTCAGTCGCCAAAAACGCTGTTATTTTGTACAAAAAAAAATCTGCTTTTTCTTATGCCATTTCAATACCATACCCTGCACGAAACTTTGCTACAATAGCAAAACAACAACAATGCAAACATTTACAACACCACATAAAGAAAACCAACACTCTCATATATAAAATATCAATCCAAGTTTACAAGTCTTGAAAAAAGAGTCTCATCTAAGTTGTAACATCATAATGCAAAGAGTTTCTAAACATGACCTAAATCAGGAGACAGGGTACCCGATTCCGGCTGCAAAACCGACACCTCTATTGATATCTTTAGGATCTCCGGAAAAGGGACGCGGACCTTGGTTCCATGTGTTGAAAAAGGTTTCCATGGCAGTAAACCTTTCCTTCATTAACAGAACTTCTTCATCCCTTTCGGCGTTTATCCTCCTTCCCTAATCTAGCTGGGCTTGTAGTTTACTTACGACTCCCGGCGCGTAAGTTTGCTTCGAGCTAGAAGGCATCCTTTCCCTTGGGGCTTGGTAGAATACCTCTTTAACCGAGCCAAGTCCATAGACGGATCCTTTCTTGAAGCCTTCAACCAAGTCAAACCATATCTCATTATCAAGCATATTAGGATGCTTTTGTTTCTCGCCCAAAAAGGCATCTTACAAAATATAAACATTATGATTAAAAAAGGCTACAAAATAAGATAAACATTCACAAAAATGAGCTTACATGTGTAAATATAATTTTTTTTTAAACTTACATATAGTTCCTTGTCTTCCGGTTTAATGAAATATCTTCTACCGTCTTGGAGTCGGGAATAAGTGTCAAGGAAGAGCTCCGGAGCCGTGGGCATCTTGTCTTTTTTCTTCTTACCCTTTTTAAATAAGAATGACATGTATAAGAAGATTTTAATAAATGGACTTGAGCTATTACTTTCACATTTGTAATATAATGAATTAATATGTAAACTTACACCCAAAACTCGAGCCAAGAAAGATTTAGATCCCTCGTGATGTGAAGGCTCAGCCGCTCCTTCTTTCTTTCCTCCTCTTTTGTTGGTTGAGGCTTGGATTGACTTAGCCTTAAACTGCGGGCTTTCGCGATACTTCAACATCGCTTCATATGCACCACCCACAATTTAAATTAGTATTATAAAAGATGATAAAATTGTATAAAATTATAACTATATACAAATAAAAAAAGTAATTAAATACCTCTCATATGTTCTGGCTCCTTCTTCCTCTTGACAACCTTATACATGTTGTCCCTTAACTGTCTTGTCCATGTATCATTGTACCTACTACGTACAATATGCTCTAAACCCACGGACAGTCAAATGAGTTCTACAAAAAACATTAAGTATTAGTAAATAATTAATTAATTTAAAATTAGAATAATATAAAAAAATATATACAAAAATATACCCTAAAGTTATCGAACCATTCCTCTTTTTGTTCGGGCGTAGCTTTTCTCCAACAAGTAGGGGCAACCCCCGTCATCTTCTACTTTGTACTAGCAGTACTACCTCGTACAACCTTTTGATCCGTAAACCTGAAAAAAAAATGTTAAGTACAAGTATGCATTTATGTTAAACAATGTAAAATAATTATAACATAACAAAGATATTGTCTTACCAAAAACTCGTTGGATCAAGTATCATCTTCCCGTCCTGTGTCAACTGGATCTCAAGTGTGACAACCCTCGCGATAGCGGAAAATAAACATAACAAGCATGCAATTTAAATAGCGAAAAATACGAGATTTTCGTAACTTTTACATGCCAAAAGAAAGGTACGAGGAATGTCAAGAAAAGTACAAACTAAAGTATAAGGTACTACAAGGAGACGTAGTCTCTCAAAACGTAGTCAAGCGTAAAATAGAGTCTAGCGAACTAGCTAAAACGTCAAGGGGGAGCATCGATAAGGGCCGACGCCCGCTAGCTCACACCCGACGCCCGCTAGCTCACACCCGAACCATAATTCGCAACTTGAATGTGACTTAGCATAGGATTAATGAAAGATAATCATAGAAGATGAATTCACACATTTGAAAGAACAACAAGCATGTTTCCTCGTGAAATTAACGCAAAGATTGTATCTTTCCTAACTAAAACCACAATTAAAGCATTAAAACACGTATTGATATCGAGTAACCCTTCACCGTTACTTTTTTTCGTCTTTACTCGTCCTCCAAGTCTTCCTCCACTAGGTAATAGTCCTTGTCGGGATCTTCAAGTTATCCACCTACAAATTCATATAAAAAGATGACTATTTCATCTTGAGGAAAAAGATGAGAAAACGAAAGTGACAAAGACGGGATTTTTATTACCTTAAAAGAAAGAAGAGAAGAAAAGAGGAAGAACTAGCTAAGAATCAACGAATTTGGGTAGGAATTGAGTGAGATATGGGAAGTTATGTGTTGTTCAACAATGGTGAGTATGGAGGTTAGGGTTTTGGGGTTTGATGAGGAAGAAGGTGAATGAATAGTGAGCTGAAATGTTAAGTGGGAAAAATGAGTAGAGTATGGGCTAGGTTGGGTGAGTAAAGTGGGAAAAAGGCCCAACATGTGACCCAAGGCGTAACCCACACGAAATTCCGAGTAGAGTCCGAATATGGACTCGGATTTGCTAAATTAGACACGGAAAGCTATGTTCTATTCTAAATCTAAAATTAAGCTAACTAATATTAATATAATATTATTAAATTACGACGGCTAATATTACGGGTGTTACAATCACCCCACCTTTTAAAAAGTTTCGCCCTCGAAACTTGAGCGAAAGAAAGATACCTTAATCGAATAGGCTTGGTACTTAGCACGCATGGTAGCTTCCGATTCTCACGTCTCTTCCTCAACATTAGCACATCTCCACAAAACCTTCACTAATGGCACCACCTTGCTTCTCAACTATTTGTCTCTGCGATCAAGGATGCGGATTGGCTTCTCTTCAAAGGACATATTCGGTTCGAGGTCGGGAATATCGGCTTGAAGAACGTGGCTAGGGTCACTAATGTACTTCCTCAATTGAGAAACATGGAAGACATCATGAACTCTGCCCAAATTCAGGGGTAAGTCCAACTTGTACGCTACTGCACCATTTCTTTTCACAATGTCAAAGGGTCCAATGTATTTCGGGCTCAATTTACCCTTCACACCAAACCTCTTAACATCCTTCATCGGAGATACCTTTAAGAACACTTTATCTCCAACTTCGAATTCCAACGGTCTTCTTCGGACATCGGCGCAGGATTTCTGCCGGTCTTTAGCAGCTTTCATCCTATCACGAATGACCTTCACATGATCAATGGTCTCAACAAGAAGATTGGGGCCTAAATCACGAACATCACTCGGTTGATTCCAACAAATAGGGCTCCGACACTTCCTTCCATAGAGAGCTTCGTAAGGAGCCATCTGGATCGAGGCATTGTAGCTATTGCTGTAAGAAAACTCCACCAACGGTAAACTCTTTTCCCAACTAGATTGGAAGTCGAGGGCTCAAGCTCTAAGTAAATCTTCAAAAGTCTGGATAGTCCTCTCGGTCTAACCATCGGTAGTGGCAAGGAAAGCGGTACTCATCAACAACTTACTACCCATGGCTTCTTGTAAGGCCTTACAAAAATCTCGAACAAAACCTCGGGTCTCGGTCGGATATGATCTCCTTGGGAACACCATGATATCTGACGATCTCATCAACATAGGCTTTGGCTAGTCGATCTAAGCTCCAAGTCTCCTTGATCGGGATGAATCTGGCACTCTTGGTCAAGCGGTCAACAATAACCCATACGGCATCTTTACTTCCAATGGTTCTTGGCAAAGCCATGACGAAATCCATAGAAATAGATTCCCATTTTTATAGTGGAATATCTAAAGTTTGTAGCAATCCAGCGGGCCTCTTGTGTTCGATCTTCACTTGATGGCACGTAAGGCATCTTCCAACATAGGACACAACATCCCCTTTTAAATTCGGCCACCAAAATTGTAGCTTCAAGTCTTTGTACATCTTGTCACCTCCGGGGTGGATAGAGTAGGGAGAAAGGTGAGCTTCATCAAGAATTCGCTTCCTCAAGTCAAGAGCACTAGGCACAAACAATCAATCATGGAGTCGAAGGACACCTTTGTCATCAATCTTGAAGTCTTTGGCTTTTCCTTCTAGAAGCTTGGCTTGAATGGACTTGTAGGTAGCATCATCAACTTGGCTTTCGCGGATCGCGCGGAGACGAACGGGTTTGACAACCATGGTACCAACATAATCAAATCCTTGCTTCACGAACTCCAACTTCAACTTTCGAAACTCGGTACAAAGATCATTGGGTAGCACCCACATAGCACCCACATAGCATTCAAGGCATGAGAAGATTTCCTACTAAGAGCATCGGCAACAACATTGGCCTTCCCTTCATGATACAGCAATTCAAAATCATAGTCATTCACTAATTCCAACCATTTTCTTTGTCTCATATTCAACTCCTTTTGAGTAAATATGTACTTCAAACTCTTGTGATCGGTGTAGATGCGACAATGAACACCAATAAGATAGTGCCTCCACACCTTCAATGCATGGACGACGGCGGCTAATTCCAGATCATGAGTAGGGTAGTTCACTTCATGAACTCTCAACTGTCTCGAGGAATAAGCAACCACTTTCCTATTTTGCATAAGTACACAACCCAATCCCAACTTGGAAGCATCACAGTAGACATCAAAGTCTACACCATCTTCAGGTAAAGTCAACACCGGAGCGGTAGTCAACCTTTTCTTCAATTCTTGAAAAGCGGCTTCACAAGCTTCATTCCAAACGAATTTGGTCTCTTTCTTCAACAATTGATTCATCGGTCTTGCAGGTTTCGAGAAATCTTTAACAAATTGACGGTAGTAACCAGCTAAACCAAGAAAACTTTGGACTTCACTAACATCGGTGGGACTCTTCCAATCAACCACGACTTCAATCTTAGAAGGGTCTACCATAACACCTTCTTTAGAAATTACATGTCCAAGAAACGACACCTTAGGTAACCAAAATTCACACTTGGAGAATTTGGCAAACTACCTTTGACGACGATGGACACCCAAAATAGTCCTAAGATGATTAGCATGCTTTTTTTCGGTCTTGGAGAAAACAAGGATGTCGTCGATGAAAACCACTACACACTTGTCAAGATACTCGCTAAAGGTGCGGTTCATTTGATCCATGAAAATAGCAGGAGCATTAGTCAAACCAAATGGCATCACCTTGAACTCAAAGTGACCATATCTTGTACTAAAAGCGGTCTTCGCTATGTCGGCATCACGAACAGGAATTTGATGGTATCCGAATCTCAAATCGATATTGGAAAAGGTAGAAGCACCCTTTAGTTGATCGAACAAATCTTCAATTCTTGGCAAAGGATACTTGTTCTTGATTGTAACTCGGTTCAACTCACGGTAGTCAATACAAAGTCTCATGGAACATTCCTTCTTCTTCACATAGAGAACGGGAGCACCCCAAGGCGAGACACTCGGTCGAATGAAACCCTTTTCTATCATCTCGTCAAGTTGCTTCCTTAACTCCTTCAACTCGGTTGGAGCCATGCGGTATGGAGCTTTAGCTATGGGTCCGGTTCCGGGAATAAGGTCAATCGAAAACTCCACATCACGCTCGAGAGGGATCCCGGGCAAGTCTTCAGGGAATACATCAACAAAGTCACGCATTATCGGTACATCTTCAATCTTTGGCAAGGAGGTGGGTGTAGAGTTCATGACACACAAGAATGCCTGATGACCCTTTCTTACCAAACGCACCAACTTCATTGCGGAAATCAATTTCACACCTATTCGGGAATGAGATCCCTTATAGGTTACTCTAACTCCTAAAGGACTCTTTAGGTAGATCTTTTGATCTCTACACTCGAATCTAGCGTGGTACAAAGCTAGCCAATCTATACCTAGGATTACATCAAACTCTCCTAGGGGAAACTTAAGGAGATTAGCACGAGATAATTTCTCTGGATGGAAAGGATATGGGAGTATCCTCACTAGAAGTAGGCTCGATAGCTAACTTATCTACGTAAGTTGAAGACACAAAGGACATGGATGCTCCGGTATCAAATAAAATAAGGCATGGTTGCTCTAAGATTGAGAACATACCCGTAATTATCACTGGATGAGCATCGGCATCGGCTCGACTTAGAATATAGATATATCCTCTAGTTTTGGCACCGGGGGTGGGAATCTTACAATCGGGGCAATCATGGAAACGGTGACTAGACTTCTTGCAGAAAAAGTAAATTAGGGGTCTAGCATAGAATCCAACTCCGGGGTGAACGGGTTTCCTACAACCGTCACAAATTCTTCCTTGAGCTTGAGCTTGAGGGGGAGCATAAGGCCTAGGAGACACATTAGAGGTAGCTTGGGGCAAGAAAGGAGTGAGAGCCCTTGCACTTGAATTTGGGGGAGGGTTGAATCTCCGTTTGTTGGCATAGGCATTGGAAGATGCACGAGTAAACGACCTTTTGCCATAGAAGTTTGGCTTAGGTGAGAAAGAAGGAGAGGGACTTCTCATCTTTGCTTCATCCTTGATGGCCTTCATGGAGTTCTCGGCCCAAAGTGTATCATCATAAAACTCTCCAAAAGAGGTAGAACTCCTCCTTACTTTGATTTGGAGCAAAGCACTAAGCTTATTACGATAGTAAAAAGCTCGGTCTTCGTCATCCTTGATGAGTCTTGGTGCAAAGTGAGCAAGCTTGTTGAATTGGGTGGTGAAGTCTTGAACCGTCAAGTCACCTTGATTGAAATTGATGAATTCTTTGAGTCTTTGTTGTTTGAGTTCTTTGGGGTAGAATCGGTCTTCAACAAGAGTCTTCAAACGTTCCCAATTGAAATTGACTTCAAGAGTAGCGGTAGGACTAGTAATCGACCACCAGTTGTTGGCCTCTCTCACAAGAAAATGCTTAGCAATCCTCACTTTGTCTTCTTCCCGGACTTGATACAAGTCGAATTGCTTCTCCATCTCCCGGAACCATTCCGAGAGCTCGGTAGGGTCCGGTTCTCCACCATAAGGCTTGGTGTTGCTCCTAGAAATTTGTCTAGCCACCCAAGCATAGCCTCCTTGGTGATGGTCTTCTCTAAGAGGAGGGGCTTGGTTAGCTTGAGCGTTGGCCGCATCTTGTTGATTCCTTAGGACTTGAGTGAGAGCCTCTAAAATGACATTCTCTACGAGTCGAGGTCTAACCATCTTCATAAGAGACAAAAACAAATCAAGGTTAATCCTAACACTTAGCATAATCAAAGAGACTACCAAGTAAAATCCTTAATTTCTACCCATCTCTCATTTTTAATTTTAAGGTCAAGTTAGAGTTTAGGTTTAGGGTTCACGTATGTGCGTCGAGAGCGTCATAGGCTCTTATACCAACTGTGACAACCCTCGCGATATAGGAAAATAAACATAACAAGCATGCGATTTAAATAGCGAAAAATACGAGATTTTCGAAACTTTTACATGCCAAAGAAAGGTACGAGGAATGTCAAGAAATGTACAAACTAAAGCATAAGATACTACAAGGAGATCTAGTCACTCAAAACGTAGTCAAGCGTAAAGTAGAGTCTAGCAAACTAGATAAAACGTCAAGGGGGAGAATCGATAAGGGCCGACGCCCGCTAGCTCACACATGAACCCAAAAAGGCAAGAAAGATCCAAGCAAGCAACCTGTTCATTCATGATAAAATAACCATAATTAGCAACTTGAATGTGACTTAGCATAGGATTAATAAAAGATAAGCATAGAATATGAATTCACACATATGAAAGAACAACAAGCATGTTTCCTCATGAAATTAAGGCAAAGATTGTATCTTTCCTAACTAAAACCACAATTAAAGTATTAAAACACGTATCGATATCGAATAACCCTTCACCGTCACCTTTTTGCGTCTTCACTCGTCCTCCAAGTCTTCCTCCACTAGGTAATAGTCCTTCTCGGGATCTTGCAGGTCTCTTCCTACAAATTCATATAAAAAGATGACTATTTCATCTTGAGGAAAAATATGAGAAAACGAAAGTGACAAAGACGGGATTTTTATTACCTTAAAAGAAAGAGAAGAAGAAAAGAGGAAGAACTAGCTAAGAATCAACGAATTTGGGTAGGAATTGAGTGAGATATGGGAAGTTTTGTGTTGTTCAACAATGGTGAGCATGAAGGTTAGGGATTTGGGGTTTGGTGAGGAAGAATGTGAATGAATAGTGAGCTGAAATGTTAAGTGGGAAAAATAAGTAGAGTACGGGCTAGGTTCGGTGAGTAAAGTGGGAAAAAGTCCCAACATGTGACCCAAGGTGTAACCCACACGAAATTCCGAGTAGAGTCCGAATATGGACTCAAATTTGCTAAATTAGACACGGAAAGCTAAGTTCTATTCTAAATCTAAAATTAAGCTAACTAATATTAATATAATATTATTAAATTACTACGGCTAATATTACGGGTGTTACATCCAGTCCCTGGTCGATGACTCATCGTGTTTGGTCGAATCCTCGACCACCGGATCCTCAACCTCTGTATTCTGCTCATCGACTGAAGAAATACTAAGGCGACTGTTAGAACCGCTGCCTCGATGCCTACCTCGGCCTCCAGCCATCTACAATTATAAAAATAAAATTGTGAAGCTCTTAGTTGAAAGTTTTGGTTTAGCGACATATCATATGTTTCCACACCTGCTTTCCACAAATGTTTTAATTCTTCCACCAACGGTTGCAAATAAAAATCTAAGGCGATTTTTGGGTTATCTGGACCAGAAATAATTAGTGAGAATAAGGTAAATTGTTTTTTCATACATAACCAAGGTGGTCAGTTGTATGGAGTGATCATCACTGGCCAAGAAGAGTACTTTTTACCAAATTGACCAAATGGAGCAAAACCATCTGTACACAAGCCAAGTCGCACTTTGCGGGAATCCTCGGAAAAGTCGGGATAAAGCATATCAAACCGCTTCCATTCCTCACCATCACTCGGATGACACATCTTTCTCGGGGTACGAGGATTTTCTTTCTGCCATCTCATTTGTTCGGCAATGTTTTTTGTAGCAAACATTCTTTGAAGTCTAGGAGCTAGAGGAAAGTAAGTTAAGGGGTTTTATGGTATTGGTTTCTTACTCTTTTCACCTCTCATTTTTTATTTCTTTCCTTTTTTACCCTTCAAAACAATACTTCCCTAAATTGTTGTCTTATATCTGCCCCTTTGACATGTCTTACACTTGTCAAGTAAGGCATGATCCTTCCAAAACAGCATACATCCCCCAAGACATGAATCAATCTTGTAATGTGGAAGTTGAAGACCTTTCATTACTTTTTTAGTATTGTAGAATGATTGGGTCATGACATTACTATCGGGGATAACATCCTCAACCAAAGAAGCAATACCATCAACACAATTAAATGGCAAATTGTACTCACATTTCAAAGTTACCATCCTAGAGGCGGCTTCTAACAATGACATCTTGCTCCCTTCATATAATGGTTTTTCAGAAGCTTTTAACATGTCAAAAACGGCTTTTGTTTGTGGGTGTGGTTCTTCTTCACTCATTGGTATATGATCATTATTGAAAATATTAGACTCAAAGGCATCAACTACCATATCTCTATATGGGTTCTATTTTTGTAGGAATTGAGATTGTTCGGGAATTGGATAATATGATTCTCCATGAGAAATCCAATTGTAGTAGTTTGGACAAAACCTATTTGTATAAAGATGTTCTTGAAGCTCAATGTCATGTAAATATTTCATGTTTTCGCATTTAATACAAGGACACCTAAGTTTGTTTACTACTAGAATCATACTCATCTTGTTGTTTAGCAAATTTAATAAACTCGGCAACCCCCTTTATAAATCTAGCAGTGTGACGTCTTTTCTTATCAACTCTTTCTTCATACATCCAAGTACGTTCCAATCTCTTCAATTTAATCTAAACATTAACCCACACAACAATTACTAATACTAAAAAAATACTAATAATATTAAAACTAACAACACTAGTCAACACTATTAATAACAATTACTTATACTAACAACACTAACACAAATAATCATATCTCTCAAAACCTTAATACTAAATACACTAACACAAATCAAAATTATCAATACTAACAAAATACTACTAACAACACTAGTAATATTAATATACTAACACTAATCAAACAACAATACTAACAACACTAATCAAAACCCCTATACTAACAACACTAACACAAATAATGAAAATTATCAAAACCCCATTACTAACAACACTCACACAAATCAAAATACACAATACTAACAAAACTAATACTAACAACACTAATAATATTAACAACTACCACTAATCAACCTCAATACTAACAACAATAATAAAAATTACAATCAGTAACACTAATTCAAACTTCACCAAACCCTAACTAAATGACACCTAAACACCTAATAATCAACACAAATCTTTAAATAAACCTATCAAATCATCAAAAACTAATTAACATCACAAATTAAACAAGTAAACTTAACATTAAATTAAGAAATTGAAATTAAAACTATAAACATACCTTCACAAACTAAAAGAAAATAAGAAGTGATAGTTGGAGAGGAGAGGAGAGAGATCCCGCCGTCGGAGTAGTGGTTGGAGCGTGGTGGTTGACGGAGTAGAGTGGTGGTGGTGTCGGAGCAAAGAAATCGCGTGGTTTGGGTATTTTTTTCAAAATTGGTAAAGTAAGAGAGAGGAAGGGGTTTTTCGCGGAATCAGCCTATAGTAGAGATTGGCGACCGATTTTGGCGACTAACTTGGCGGTCGCGAATAAAAACAGTCGCCAATTTGTGTTTCAGTCGCCAATTTGGCGACTGAAAGTAGTCGCCCGAGTTTTTTGTACAGACTTTACAGAATTGCTTCAGTCACGAAATTGGCGACTACTTTCAGCCGCCAAATTGGCGACTACTTTCAGTCCCATGAGTGTATATTCAGTCGCCAAATTGCCGACTAATCTACGCAATAGCCTTTTAATAGTCGCCCGAGATGAGAATTCTTGTCGTGTGTCAATGTGGGTTTTGTAAGGTTTTGTTAGCAATTGTGTATTATTCCCTATGTTGAGAAAAAGTTGTATGAAGCAAAACAGAAGAAAAAAATCGGAAAAAATATATGAAAAAGAAAAAAATAAGTTGCTTCAGTTGATTTGTTTAAGGGAAAATGAAAGGGAATTCGCTAGAGTCTAATGCATATTTAGAGAGTATTGTTGATATCTTATGCGTCCTATATTTATGCATTTTATTCCATTATTGTGCACGCATTTCTATGCATTTTTAGTAGCGATTGGCTACTATTTCCCCTTGGATTGACTACTTTGGGTTATTTTGCACTCTACGCAGGTTGCGGGCCCAAGTACAAGCAAACAAGCCGAAAACCGTCATTGGAGCTGCAATCGTGATATCAGTGCTGATAGAGCTCGCAAACTGGTGTATCGGGATGCGTTAAGATAGCACGAGAAGACTTGTAGTGCAGAAGACTGTTGTTGTCGTTGCACTTAGTCGATCGACTAAGTGTGTTGTTGAAGACATCGTGTTAAGTTGCCCAGTCGATCGACTACAATTGTCAGTCGATCGACTGGAGTTATTTTTGGCTGGAACTTTACTCTATTTTGTTTGGTCCATTAGTTATAATTAGTCTAACTTGTGGGCTTAGTATTTACACTTGGAAAAATAAGAAGTGCGGTAATCATTTGGTAGTTGGTACTGCTAAAAAATTGTTTCTACGTTTCTTTTAATTGGAATTTTTGGATCGGAAAACTGTAACCTTTCTCCTTCACCTTTGGTAATTTAATTAATGTTTGTTCTTCATTATTCTTACTTTTGATTATTTTCTTCCTTTCTTCCTTTCTTCTTAGATTATTAGTTTATATTTATCCACTACTTCTTCTTGATTATGAGTTGGTATATCATCTTTATTATTATTGTTATTTATTTAATCATGCGTAGCTAAATTGTAGTACTAGTATTTCGGGAGCCATAGTTATATGACGGTCTTAAATAGTCTATTAGGTTTGACATAAATATCCAATATGTGTTGTTAATTGTAGCAATTAATCTTGGTTAATTGGTTAAGTGCACATAAATAATTAATTAATCTGGTAAACTCCGGCCTAAGATCGAAAGCATGGTGAGAGTTAGACCTACTATAATCAATAGAGTGCCTTAATAAGTTGTGAGAGCCCGTTAGAAGCATTCTAGGGCGATTAGCTATCCGAGATGACCTTTTCACTACCCTGCAGACTGTTTTTGTGACTGACCTTTGACCCTAGACTTGACCGTTGTATTGACATGGTGACCCGATGTTCTAGTCCTCTCTCTTATTATATTTGAATCCGCTTTCTTTTCTTTATTTCTCTTTCCTTCACTACTTTTAATTTAGAAAACAAATATTCAAACCCTCAATTTGTCACTCAGACAGAGTATTAATATGCAAATAGAATTTCTTTAGTTTCCATGTGGATACGATCCCGACTTCCTTTTCTGCATTAGTTTAGGCATGTTGGTTATCTTTGAAAGGTGTGCAACTTAGCCTGTCAATATCTCTCTTGTGTTGTCAAAGTTTAAGATTATTTCTCTAGTTGGGTATTAGTATGTGCTTGATATTGTAGAACTGGTTTGGTAAGTGTCGCTGCAACTACCGGTCTTAGCCCCACATTCCCATACGTGCCATGTCACAACCCACTTCTATACCTTCACCCATTAGCCTCTCTTTTGACCTTGAGACATGTACTTTGTTCTTTATTGTGAATGCATATTAGTTAGGGAAATTATTATTACATTAGAATGCATGCATGTTTCATAAGTTGAGTGAGTGTTTCTATTTTTTTTATCTTTAAAAAACACACCTTTCAAACATTTATGAGTGCATGAGTGAATCCATGAGAATCCGACTAAATTGTCTAGCAAGATCGAAAGGTAATTGGTTTTGTCGAATACGGTATCATGTAATATCTCGTGATTTGAGTTGCGTTTTCTATTACCTATGCCAATGAGTTCGTTTTGTATGTGCATAAACATTAGCTCTGAGATTTTTGATTTCACCATTTTTATGTTGTCTTTGTATTGTGGTTAGTACTTTGCCTGAGGGCAAGCAAAGAGATGGTTTGGGGGAGTTTGATGGGTCATATTTATATACATGTTTATGTCTCCCCTTGGTCACTTTAGTGACAGCTTTTTGTGCCTAAATGCACGATTAAATGATATTATTGCTAGAATGTCGATACTTCAGCCTTTTCGTGTTTTAATGCAGGTTGGATGCATTTTTTTAACAATTGGACATTAATGAACAACGCGGAATCGATAGGCACGGAAATCGAGAAGAATGAAGAAGACAACGAAGGGAATATGAGAGTTTTACAAGGTCACTCGATCGAGTGTGCAAATACTCGATCGAGTGCATCAATACTAAACCGAGTGTTTTTAAGACGAAGAGTTTTCCTAAACATTCTTTAAATCGGTTATTTTGTAATATAATAGAAAACTCGTCTATTATTATTAGTTATGCTTTTTATTACTTTAGAACTCTTAGAAAACTTTAGAATTATTATTATTGCTACTTGGGTTATTCCAAGAACATTGTTCCTTTCAATTAGTTTGTAATCGGTATTTTACTAATCTTCCTTTATTATTCAATTAGTTTTCATTAGATCTTTAATTATTCCTTGTTATCTTTCATATATGGTTATCATGTTTACTTCTTTTATTACTGTTGTTAGTTTAGATATTATGAGTAACTAATCTTTTAATCTAGGGTTAAAGGGGAACTAGGTTGGTAGAAGGTGATTGATTAATGAATTGATTGTTAAACTGCATAAGTTGTTGTTCAATTGTTGTCTTACTTCTAGTTAATTGATTTACTGAATAGAGTTAATTAATTAATCTTGCGAATTAGGATTATCATCGACCGGGTTAAGACTAATGTAGGCAGCGACAATTGGATAGACTAATTTAATTATAGCGATCGCATGTTAAATCTAGATCTAACGGGCATAATAGAATCGACTGATCTTATGACTTTAAACAACTTAATTGATCTTTTTATTGTTTAAATTACATCCCCGGATAACATATCTAGTGAACTTGAGACCCTAGACCTTTAATCTTATTGAATACGTCTTTTACTTTATTGCAATTAGTTATAGCTAATCAAGCCCTCAAAACCCCAGTAACCGCTACCTTGAAAGTCCTACTTAGTTACTAGCAAATTGACTTTACCGCTCACTATTAGTTAGCATTAAGTTAGGTTTACTTTGATTTAAGAAACGCGACTTTACCCTTATCTGTAGGTGTGTCGCTTAGGTAGGCTTATGCCTGAGTGGCACTCGTCGAGTATGGGCTGTACTCGACCGACTGGAGTCTACTCGACTGAGTGTCTTGCGCACTAGACCGAGTGCATCGGTGTGACGAGTTTTTCGACCGGTTTTAGATTACGACGATTAAGGGATTATAAATTCATTTTGTCGGTTTCTAAACATTTTATCAGCCCTAAAACTCAACCTCATAACTCTTAACTCTCTTAGAGGGTGTTTGAATGAGGGGTTTGGAATGGATGGGAATGGATTTGCGCAAATCTAGTGTTTGGTTGACTTGTTTTGGAATGGAGTTAGATACTTGATAGATTCTAACTCCATTCCAACCCCCTAGAATTTCAAAACTAAGTTTCGCCCCAAGTTTCTAACTCCATTCCCTTTTAGTATAAAAAAGAAACCTACCAAACAAGTTTAGAGTGGTAAGAAAATCTTAATCCATCACTCTATGACATGAGATTCTAATCCATTCCATTCCACCCGCTTGACCTAAAAGACCCCTTAATTCATTGCCAAATTTGAAGATCGTCTCAATGCTAATTGGTATTCGTTCGTGCGTCGATCTATCGTAAGTCTCTAATATATAATAAGATTGTTATGTCTTTTGGGTAGAATTGTTGGAACCCTTATCAAAATTAAGGTTGGGATTTGGGTTGTTGTAATTTATTGTTGATCCTAGATTATTTGTCTGGTTGTTAGGAGGATATTTCGTAGAGGATTAATTTTAGGCTTTGTGTGATCGTTGTTGCAGAGTTGCTCTTGAGGTACTGTTTTCCCTACTCAGTACAATTATATGTTGATGTTGATAATGGTGATAATGATTGTGATGATCGATGATGATGATTGTGATTGTGTTGTGTTACTAGTTACTATTGATTTCGGTGATCTGTTGCGGAAGACGGTTCCACACCCCGAGTTTCGCCTCTTGTGGCTTTCGCCACAAGGGGGCGTGCACATTAATGAGCCGAGAACTCTCGTTGCAATGAGAGCGGATTTTGATGTCCAGTGTTGCGGTTTGGCATCGGCATGGATTACCCTTTTGGAAATCCGATAAAAGATTTTGAGACGATTACCCTTTTAAACAAGGAATTAACCTTTTAAACAAGGAGATGATGGCCACCAAATGTAGCGATTTTCCCTAGATGAAGGAAAAGGGCCTTATTAGTCAATCCCCCACATTAAAAATTTTGACTTCAAGAATCCCAATTTGAGACATTTCATGCCTTTTTAAAATAGAACCTGTAACACCCTCAAATTTGCGGAAAGAAAAAAAATAATTTAAATACATAACGAAGGTGTCATAAATAAAAAGGGTCATTACAAAAAGGAAACTAATATTATACATAAAAATTATACAAGACGGGAGACATATCTCCCGTATAAATACGGAAATAAAAGAGTGTATAATAATATACAATCTAAGAACCGAATATAGGTCCAAGGTAATACTTTGCTCGCTAGCTCGTCAATGTACCCCAAATATGCATTCACCACCTGTTCGACCGCATTAAATATAAACACGGAAGCCACAGTCAGTGGGGAGTAACTCCGAGTCCTCCCAGCCACGAAATGTCGAGTTTAATGAACCATGAATAACATAAAAGCAATGTATATGGAAAATACAAAACTTAAACATATATGATATGCTTTTCATGTTATGAAACAATTAACTAACATATAACCTATCATATGAAAGCTATCATGTGAAACCGATAATAAAATATAACAAGAGGTATGGAAGCTGGTATGCTAGCTCAGAGGTTACCCTGTAACGTGGCCATGATACACTCAAACCCTAATCAACACGTAATCATGTGAATCAGTTAACAATCGGGAATCCAAACTCTATCAATCTTAGCCTCTTTCATCCTCACCATCTCACCTCAGAACTCATAGAATCATACATACATGAAAGACCAATACTTCTACAAACAGGCATAAGTTCTCAGGACAGTCAATAGTCGACTTCTGAAACTCGAGGCTATACCACAAGGTAGGAAAACATCCTAGTCCTAGACTGATCAGACCTAGCGACAACAGCTATTCCATTCCTCGTCTCATGACATAACCGTACACAAGAAACTCTGCTAGGCGACCCCCTAAGCAGAGATGGCTAGTACTTAAGCTGGCTCCCTTCCCACAGCGGAACTCTTAGGATGCCATGCCCCGACTTGGAGATAAGCCCCCCAGGCCGTGACACAAAAGCTATCAAGCAGTGAACTATATACTCGTTAAAGATAGTACGGGCCTATCAATGTCATGGTCCAAGATACTCATTTAGAATTAGAATGGTCAAGACGCCATATACTCATAATTCTCTATGGGTACTTAGTCAACACGACACCAACCATATAATAAAACAGTCACAGGAAAACATCCTATCATGTGACTAATTGCATATAAGTAATAAACAAATATCATATCGCCTCATATCTACTAAGGCTAATTCAATAATTAAATAAAACCTTACTTGAAGACCAATCCCCGACCCGAGTCCCGCGACGGGTCATCAGTCAAAACGGGGCTGACTAGATCTTAGTTTGACCAAACCCGTTTGGTCAAACCGGCTAGAAACAGAGTCTTTATCACATAGACATAGACATAACAATCAACATATTCAATACATGTTATTTTATTAAAACTTCTAACATGTGAAATATTTAAACATTACAAAAACCCGTTTGACTACAAGGATAGCAAATTAAACTATAAACTCGTATTATAATTTCTAACATGTGAGAAATATTAATTTTATGAAAAACCTTTTTAATTAAATATTTTACTTATTAACATTTCCCGCTTGCTAAAAATTACAAAACACGATAAATTAACATTAAACTCAGAAACCGTCACAAGTCCCAAAGTGGGACCCACGGGCTGAGTTGGGCCAGACCCCACATGGGCCTGGATGGGCTAAAGTGGCTGATTTTACAATTTTTACTAAAACCGATTTCTAATATTTTCCCGCATGCTTAACATATTTAAAACCCGTCAAAACAACAATTAAACAATCAAACATCGACACAACCCAAAGACCAAAACCCGGACCCCCCATGGACCAACCCAGACCGGTCTGAACCGGCCTGGACCGGCCTGGTTTGGACCGGTTTCCAGCCACCATTTCGGCCACCACCACTACAACAACACCAAATTGTTTCTAACATGTTTTAATTACTCAACACCCATTTTAACAACCAATTTAACCATCCATCATACAACAATCATCATCATGAAGAAATCATAAAAATATAACAAGAACAACCAACATGTTATAAAATCATAAAACACCATAATAACTACTACTTAACATGTTACTAACTAAAAAATCATAAAATCATAATAATATGAACAAAAACTAAAGATGAACCAAAAACTAAAGAAAACCAAAGCTATGTAACATATATCCGTCGAGTAACTCGGAATCGTTACCTTAGCTTAGAAAAATCAATTAGCACCAAAATAAGAATTATAAACTAAGACACCCGTCTTCTAATCTTCCCCTAATATATACGAGTCACCAAACTCGTCTTCAAAATCTTCCCCTATAAGAAATGACAAGTAAAACATTAT